>VXAL01010040.1:78072-124752 GCA_013399475.1 Chauna torquata
AATTAAAAGTCTGGCCTGGAAGCTGAAGATAATAAAATTATTATTACAGGAGCATACATGTTCATTTGGTATATTCTAGATGCATGTTTCCATTTTAATTTGGACAAATATCTTCAATTTTGTTTGATCTTGCAAAGTCCGCTAATTTGGATCCTCTCAGCAAACAATTAAGCTTTTAATAGTGACTCATTTTAAAGAATTAATGGTGAATAATGTGTGTTATCTTTTTCTCTTTTTTTAAGAGTCTAATGCTTAACAGCAGGTATAGGTTGACAGCAGACAAATGGAGTCTAGGAAGTGCAAGTCAAATATTCTAGCATGCATCTCCTGATAACAATATTATCCCTTCACTGCATTTTGCAAATAACAACAGAACCATTTTCTATTCCACCAATTATTTACATAAGGAAAACAATCATGCATTTCACATTTATTTAAGTGATGCTAAAGAATGCCTGAGTCAGCAGTATATTCACAGGTTCACTCAAACACACCTGAATCAATAGCCTTTCACCAAAAGAAATGAAGTCAGAAAGACGATTGAGAAAGACAATATTGTTTTCCATTCTTTTAGACAATAAAAATAGAAGCATCCAAGGGACATGAAATGATTAGATCTAGGAATAAAAAACAGATCCTTGGAATTACTGCAAGCAGTGCTAAGCTGTGCTTGCTGCAGGGCAGGAGGGAAACAGACAACTACAGTTGTCTTGGCAGTGCTTTGCTCCTGTGTCTAACCCAAAACAACACAGTTGCCAATGTGAGATTGCTGAAAACTTCATTGAGTTCTGCTCTAATCTATTCTGTTCTGTTTTGGTGGTGGTGGTGGTGGTGGTTGTTTGCTTTTTTTTCATGATGTTCACCACACCGTGAAACTATCTATCTTCCCGCAGTGAGTTGGNTCCATTCTTTTAGACAATAAAAATAGAAGCATCCAAGGGACATGAAATGATTAGATCTAGGAATAAAAAACAGATCCTTGGAATTACTGCAAGCAGTGCTAAGCTGTGCTTGCTGCAGGGCAGGAGGGAAACAGACAACTACAGTTGTCTTGGCAGTGCTTTGCTCCTGTGTCTAACCCAAAACAACTCAGTTGCCAATGTGAGATTGCTGAAAACTTCATTGAGTTNATTGTCCATCTCTCTTACCACAAAGTAAAGGAAGTTGTATAGATATATTTACATTTATAAAACAGTCTGGAGAGTCTTTCTTGAATCAGTATCACTGCTTGTAGCTGATTTGTAAATTTTCCAACAGATTTGCCAAGAGAGGATCTGGCCACATGAGAGCAGAGTGTGCTAAGCAGGACTACGGATGTAGTTAAGTGCATAGCTGTGTGTCTCTCAGTGATGCCAATACATCTGCCACTGAATTTTGTCATATATATTTTAAATATTTTAATATTTTAGTGTTAGTATTTAGAAGATTAGGGGATTTACCATTTAAATAAATAAATTTGCAATGAGATATTCATATTCATCACATTACATATTTCAAAAGAAAGAATATCTTGCACAGCATTTAGAAAGTATTTAATTTGAAATAAATTGGAAATAATAGAATTTGACTGGGGTGTTTAAATAAAGGTGTTTAAGGATGTTTACACTTAGTAAATAATAACATGTGACTTGACTATTATTATGTTAAGACTGGCTCCATGTGAATGATTTAGGTGTGCCAATGTCCATAGTGTTTAGGGCCACACTGATGCAGTCATTTGCTATCTTGATAGGTCTGAAAGTCTTTAAGGAATATGTAGAGACACTGAATGAACAAGTAACCCTTTGAATTCTAGTCCATTCAGGCTCTTACATTGATTTAATGAGCTTAGTTTCAGTAAGGGATGGCTGTCCAAGCAGAAGCTACTAGACCTACACACTCATTAATGACAGATACAACAGGGGAAAATACAGAAAGGTGAAACATAAAATGTAAGACATACAATTGCACATCATTCCTGGTGATTCCATAGTGCATATCATGTTTGTTTATGCTCCTCCTTGATTCTTATCCCCTCTTGAAAAACCTCATCCCTAGTTTTGTAATAGCTGAATTATTTCAATGCACAAATTCTGGAGCTTGATGGTGAATGTGGCTCTCTGCCTTTTCCACCCTGTGAAGTTCAAGGACAATGAATGCTCAGTTCTTTCTAGTTGGCAAGTTTAGGCAAAAAGTATGAAATTCTCAATATTCTATACAAAGCAAAGAGGCTTTCACAAGTGATCAATTCAAAATGCATGTGCGGCTAACTTTTGTCCTTCAGTGCCTTCTGTGGTTCCTCTTTATCTCAATAACCGTTCCATTTGCCTATCCTGAAGAAGGTTCTGTTGCTCACTGAGTTTAATATATTATCTCAAAAGCTATGCTCCTCAGATTTAGTGATAGCACTCTCCTAAGCACAGGGGATATCCATGTGCAAAGAGACAGAAAATTACTTCTGGTTAGGAATTACGCTGTGACACATGAAAAGTTGGTATAATATTGGGGTGTCTCGTGTCTCCTAACAGGAAAACCTGTAGGATCTGAACTGTCTTTTATCTCAGTCCCAAGAAAAGCCAGTTCCTTCACAATGCTGGACTCTACAGCACATCAGCTAGAATGAGAGATTTTTGAAACACTGTCAATGAGATTTACTCTAAGTATGCTGCTTCACTGAAACAGGTTTTTGAAAGGGAAGAGAGACTGTCTTTCCAGTTTTGTCCAGCTGTTTTGGCACTGGATGGAAATAAAGGGCAGAAAGATCTCAAATGAAAATCTCTTGTCATCCATAAGGCAGAAGGAGGTCTAAAACCTGAGTCTACTACATGCTCTCATCATTTCATTACCTTCATCATTAGGCTTACAAGATTTTCTACTGTTCCACACAAACATTTAAGGGACTTTGTTTCCATTCCAATATGATACGAAGCTGGGTCTTTGAGGTAACACAGGCAGATCTAGTCCACAATTGTTTATATTCTTCCTCTTGGGCATTGTGATGTGGAATATCCTTGAAATTATTTCTTGAAGCCATGGTGTCCTATCTGGGGTGGTGGTTTACAAATGACGTGACTACAACAAAATTTCCTACAGAATTATCCGTAAGCTAAGTCTGAACAAGAGCAAATTTAGGAAAGACTGGATTACAGAGCTCAGCTGGCTCAGAGTTGATTGATAAATACCACTCCTATTTAAGCAAACTATTTTGCTAGTCATTTCAGTCTCAGATGGAAACAGTGGTGGTGTGCTAGCTCATGCATTCTCAAACACAACAATTGTATTAAACCAAACAACCCTTCCCCTAATTCTCTGCCATCCCAGTGCTAAACCACAGAGAATTGTGACTGTACATTATCTATCCATCAATCACCATTGACATGTGTTTGCTGAAAACTAGTCCTATAGGTTTTGGGTGTGCATTTTGTGACTTTCAGATTGATTCTGAATTAAGTTTATTTCCCTTGATAAAGAAGATCATACTTCTCCTGGCTGATACCGGTAACCCTGAAAAAAACATACCCCATATGATTCTACTTTTTATTAAGCACAAAATCATAACGAAAGCTATAATTTAGACTAATAAGAATGAGTTGGACAGTTTAAATGACTTTACTGAAAGGATCTATTACCAAATCTTCCTGTTGCTATGCTGCAGTCTTGTAAATTCTCAATGTGAGTGATAGTGCTAATGGAAGTTGAAACAAAAGGTCTGCAAAATGTTTAACTCACAAGAGATTTTTTAATACATATGATCTTGTTATCAAGTGATAAACTTACTGATATTTGTAACTATATTGTCATAATTTTCCCTGCAATATAAACTTAATGCCATAGTCAAATATTGTGGGTTTTGTAAATGTTAAGCATATGTGCGACTGCTAGGCAAGACACTTTTTGTAAGTTATGAAAAATATGCTTGGCTCTCAGGGAAAAAGCGATTTAATGATATGCTAATAAGTCCATCATTCTTCTGTATTGTATTATTTACAATTTTGTATCTAAAACTTATTTAACATCTCCAGTATAATTATCCATCTGCAGCTTGCCAAGTCCAATATTATTATTCTGAAACAAGAAAAATCTCAATTATTTTATTTTCAACTATGTAGAAGATGAACAGATATCCAGCAGTCTCAAAAGATTAAAATTAGTAAATCTGTTTTGCTTAGTGTCCATTATATTAGAATGTGACAGAAGCCCTTCCTGGGAACCTTCTTTTTAATTTAAGAATATCTCTTTATTTTGCTGGTTTGATATTTCTAAATGTTGAATACCTTCCTTAATAAAGTCTGATCGACTTACCAAAACAATTTCAGAGACAAAAGCAAAGGCCAAAACTTCTTGAAAAGGAATACACTTTGGGCAATCACAACTTATGATTTCTTTTTAAACTCATTATTTAGTCTCTCTATTCTTTTTGATTGTGAAGCATCTTATTGTCCCTTTCATCTTTAGAATAAAGCAGCAGCCTTGGTTCAGCTGCGAAAACATCCTTTTTCCTTTATTTTACAAACTTCTACTTTCAGCTTTACCAAGCAGCAACTAACAACTGGGGAAGTGAGTTCTTATGACCATTTATACAGTAATTTCATTTTATTCCTGTTACCAGGGAAGCATACTGAAGTTGGTGGTAAGAATGTGCTGTGATATAATATTGTATATCTTGGCAAAGACAGTAGTAAAACTCAAGGTATTTCACCTGTTTGGTATGAAATCCACTACAATACAGAAAAGTTTTATGCTGAAATTTAGGGAGGAACCAATTATTATCTGCAAGGAAAGAAAGGATGAATGAAGAAATTTACAGAATATGAGCTCACGACATTAAAAAAAAAAACAACAAACTGAAATACAGGAACTTTCAAGCTACGGAAACCACATCTTCACGGTGAAGAAGAGAAGGATACCTAGCTAACACAGCAGATTAATGAGAGACCACGAAGTTAGGCTTTAGAGAGATTTTTTTTCAAACTAGGCAAGTCAGTAACGACTGTGAATCCAGAGTGATGTTGTCTGGAGAGAAGAAGACCTTCCAAAGAAATGGCTGTGTTGTCTTCCCAGTATCACCTCACAAGTTCATCGGTGTTGAAATGTTTCAGTTTGGATCAATTGTACCATCATTCTGAAGAAAATGTGAAGGAAGTTTTCCTCTTCCCTTTCTTCTTGGAGGAGGGTCTAGTCGTATTAACCTATTTCTAACTTCTCTTTGGGACTATATAACCTACTCTTATCCTGAGCTGAATGTGATGATAAGTAATATCAGTACAATACAAAACACAGCTTTTTACATTTCCCAGGTTTCAGGCTGCTGTGATCACACCAAGCCTGCACTGAAATTCCCAAACTCTTCTGCTGTCCAGCTCTGTTAATAGACAAAGGCCCTTGTTCTAATTTTCAGTCTATTAATGGGTCAAATCCAGATTAATGTAATTGAATAAAATGCACCCAAATCTGAGATAGGATCTATGTGCTGAGCTTTTACACTGCCAGAAGGTAACTCTGGAAACTACCCTGAACAGGCAAGTACTCAGATGCTATGGAAGAGAATATTTAACCATTAGAAAGATTAGAATTCACATAATCTCAAAATGACGTGACAGAGGAATATCCTGAATAACAGAAAGACCTATCTACACTGTTTTTTTTGTTCACATGCCAAAGGCTGCCTTCAGGTGAGCTCTTCATGCCAATGTACCACTCGACCAGCGTGTAACTTTACATTGCATTACCACAGCTCCTTCAGTTTCTTTAATATTATAGAATAAGGTCATCCTCTACTAGTATAGAGTATAGAGAATTTTATAACTACAGAAAGTCAACATATGCTGCCTTACTTCTCTCAGCAATCATCTTACTCATTTCAGGAAGAAATTTTAAAATGTAGTTGCTGTGTGTGCAAAAGTACATCCATGACTGTTCACATAATTACTGCAATTATGAATGCAATTCAGGTAAATATGCAAGCAAACTACTAGCTAAGCCTCTAACTGGTAATTTATGTGTGCCTTTACCCAATTTGCATGGGCAATTTTCATAATTACCTTCCCAGGTTTAGTATGTAGATCTCAGGACTCAGTTTACATAAAATCTGACTGAATAACTAATGAACGACTGATGAAGGATGCATAAGTGACTAGTAGAATAAGGAAATTAGAAGAACATAGAAAGAAAATAAACTGAACAAAATCAACTTCAGCTTATGCATTAGCCTTTGTTTATACCACATTTTGAAAGAAGAGGATATGATTAATGCACTAGATAGGTTGAGTTCCCTCAATTATTCTTCCTTCTCCTGTTTTCAATATGCAGCCTACCCTTTTTGGTAGTCAAAAAACACAATGACTTTCAGACAGACAAGTTACATATGTACAGTGCAATTTACAGTAAGTGAAATTGTCATTTTAAGTGTCTAGCTCTTCATCTGAGAAAAGCAGAGGAGTTCCTCATGAGTGTAAAGCCAAAACAGGGCCCCAGTGGTGTTTACAGATAAGCAACTGAATGAGTTTACAAGTGTCCTCTTTCTCTGAAAAATAAAGAAAACACGCTGCATTCAACTGACAGAGACATTTCAAGAAATTATACTTCTGTTACTACACTTCTAAGCATATTAATAAAAAAATCTTGGCTAGTTTGTTTTGCATTTTCAGAAGACAAGAATAAAAGCATTTTAGAATGAAAAAGAAAAACATGCCTAGATGCTTCTCTTATTCTTGATAATCGACTACAAAAAAGACATTGCCATTGCATTTATATTCCAGGTTTCTATGAAGTGCACCAAAATACTCAGAAAATATGCAGGTGTTAGAGAAAAGGAAGGCTCCTAAAGGGCCTCTTTGTGGAAACTACCTCTGATTATGGAAACCTGCAAGATCAAGTCCAATGTATTTAATTACTTCTCTGCATTTATAAAAATAATTTTAAGGAATTTTAATCCCTAACTTTATAATATTTAGGAAGAGTGTATTAAAAACTGTAAAAATGTTATATTTAAATTTGGATAATTAGAGATTTCTTTTGAAAATTCTGAGGTGCTTTTGTTCAGTTTGGTAATGGTATGGTTGATATTTACGGTACCTGAAATGGACTGCTTTTATTTTCAAAGTTGAGTAAACTGCATCTGCTATAATAAATGTAGATTTTGAGATAGATTGTTCAGATACAGCGATATACAGAATACTTGCTCCCCATGATAACTCAGATTAATATCTTGCATTATTACATTTTACTCCTGCTAGCATTGTAGAATCAACAAAACCATAGGATAGTAAGTGGGGCTCCTTTCTTGCTAAGAAATGGTAAACTGAATTCTTAACTGAATTCTAGATGAATTACCAACCTCTGCCACCTAAAACAATCCCATTTGAGCACAACAGAGAGAACAGGACTGATATATAAGAAAGAAGCAAATCAAATCTCCGCTCATAAACAAATAACACATGCTATGTCTTAAAAGTGTTGCTGAGATCATTTGGTTTGGAAATTACTGGCACATGATAAACATTGCTCCATATCATACTATATCAGTAGTATTAAAATGTTCTGAAAAATAACTTTACCATTCAGTGTTTAAAACAACAGATGCTAAATCTCATGCTTTAATGAAGAATATTTGGCATGTAAGTAACTCCCACTACAGTTTAGGAAGTAGAACAAAATGAAAAAAGCAACATTATGAAAAGAACCAAAGAAGGAACACCTTTGTCCTTTTTCTACATGAAGCCCTACCATCCTCAATCTGTCTCAGTTTGGAGCTTGGCAAGCTTTAAGTGCATTAAAAATGCTTTCCTTAATTTTAGAAGAAGGTAACAGAAAACTTGTAACCAATTAATCTTGATATATTTGCATATAACCTAACTGATCTAACTGACTAACTGATCTAACTGACTAACCTGATCTTCTATGACAAGGTGACCCTCTTAGTGGATGACAGAAAGGCTGTGGATGTGGTCTACCTAGACTTCAGTAAGGCTTTTGACACTGTTTCCCACAGCATTCTCCTGGAGAAGCTGGCTGCTCATGGCTTGGACAGGCGTACGCTTCGTTGAGTTAAAAACTGGCTGGGTGGCCAGGCCCAAAGAGTTGTGGTGAATGAGTTAAATCCAGTTGGAGGCCGGTCACTAGTGGTGTCCCCCACGGTTCAGTATTGGGGCCAGTTCTCTTCAATATCTTTGCCAATGATCTGGACGAAGGGATCGAGTGCACCCTCGGTAAGTCTGGAGATGACACCAAGTTGGGTGGGAGTGTTGGTCTGCTCGAGGGCAGGAAGGCGCTACAGAGGGATCTGGATAGGCTGGACTGATGGGCTGAGGCCAACTGTATGAGGTTCAGCAAGGCTAAGTGCCGGGTCCTGCATTTGGGGCACAACAGCCCCATGCAACGCTACAGGCTGGGGGAAGAGTGGCTGGAAAGCTGCCCGGTGGAAAAGGACCTGGGGGTATTGGTCGATAGCCAGCTGAATAGGAGCCAGCAGTGTGCCCAGGTGGCCAAGAAGGCCAACAGCATCCTGGCTTGTATCAGAAGTAGTGTGGCCAGCAGGACTAGGGAAGTGATTGTCCCTCTCTACTCAGCTCTGGTGAGGCTGCACCTTGAATGCTGTGTTCAGTTTTGGGCCCCTCACTACAAGAAGGGCATCGAGGTGCTGGAGCATGTCCAGAGAAGGGTAACAAAGCTGGTGAAGGGTCTGGAGAACAAGTCTTGTGAGGAGCAGCTGAGGGAGCCGGGGTTGTTTAGCCTGGAGAAGAGGAGGCTCAGGGGAGACCTTATCACTGCACAACTACTTTAAAGGAGGCTGTAGTGAGGTGGGGGTCGGTCTCTTCTCGCAAGCAACAAGCGATAAGATGAGGAAATGGCCTCAAGTTGCGCCAGGGGAGGTTTAGGTTGGACATTAGGAAAAATTTCTTCACTGAAAGGGTAGTGAAGCGTTGGAACAGGCTGCCCAGGGAAGTGGTCGAGTCACCATCCCTGGAGGTCTTCAAAAGACATGTGGATGTGGTGCTGAGGGACATGGTTTAGTGGTAGATTTTGATAGGTTATTGGATGGTCTTAGAGGTCTTTTCCAATCTAAATGATTCTATGATTTTTTGATTCTATATAATGTTAGTGAAGTGAACACACTGGAAGTACTGTAGAAAGATAAGTATGTTGTCAGTGTGACGCTCAAGTTTTTCAGCCTTTAATTCATTCTGTAATTTCAGGACTAGCAAAAATAAATATGCTCAAAAGGCAAATATGAACAGTATAAGCTATTAAAATTCATAGAATACTTTTTCATTTACTCCAGTTAAAATATAGTTGCATAGTTGTGGCAACTTATAACTAACTGCAAGCCACACTTTTCAGTTTTATCTCATTTTCTAATTGAAAATTCTTATTTCTAACACCTCATTCCATGCTATTTAATAATATGAATACTATGGCAGTATTCTAGGAGCAAAATTTTGGAATACATAGATTAACATTCTGAATCACCAGAGCATCACTTCATTGCAGAATTATATGGAATTTTTACACTTACTCAGTAGTTGTCAGTTCTGATAATCTTTAAAGTCTGACTGGACCACTGTGGCTGGCAACTACTGTGAAAATCTTTACTGACACTGAAGAAAATGTTCTATTTTTACTGACAATGATTTAACAAGAGACATCTTCCTGTTACTGCTCTCTAGCAAATCCAAATACTGTAATTAATATTGTAAAAAGTACAATGGAAAATCCTCCCCCCACCTCCCCAGGAACTATCAGAATCTGCAGAAAGATGAATTCATGTAGCCCTGCATCTGAGAATGGTTCTTTAGAGTAGCCTATGATGCTGTTTTAGCACATAGACTTTGATTCAGGGACAGAAAAAACAGCATTTTTTTTTCTTTCTTTTGACATTGATAGGATCTGAACCAGGGCTACAGTTTCCCTATATATATTGAAATGCTCATCTTAATGATTTATTGTTATAATATATGGACATTATGTTTTCATAACCATTTTGGTGAAATGCAGAGCACTTACCTCACCCCCACAGAGAAAAAAATGTGTTTCTTAAAGAACCAGAACAAAAAATGTACTTTAAAACTACATTTGATGATTTCACGTCTCGTAACAACAAAGTCACAGAACTTTCCTATGGCAGAGAGAAATATTTTCTAGTACTTAATGTAATAAAATTAGGAAGATCATCAACACAAGAGCATATTTAAAAATGGTTACTGTTTAAAATAATATATACTGATATATATGTTTCAAATATATCCCATTCTAACTATAAAGAAAACTAGATGTTTAACAACTATGTCAAATCCTGACTTTAATGAAGAATTCAGCATGTATGATATAAATCTGCATTTTTAAAAGAGAGTTTGGTTCTGTTGGAGTACAATTTTGATGCCATTGACACTAGGAATAACAGTAAAGTACAGTAAGCAGAATTTGAATGCAGCTTTCAATTTCTGTGATAGCTCCTGAAGACTATCTAGTTTATGTAGCAGATATTCCCTGAAATAACTGCCACGTTTCTTAGCCTTCTAGAAACTGCAGCATGTTCAAACAAACAAGCTATACCTAAGCACTATCCCACTGCTATCTAATTTGTTCCTCCCAAATTGCAGTGTATAGGCTGACGCCAATGATCTAACCATGTCTTTCCCAGAGGTGTAGATACATGACACATGGCT
The DNA here is from genome assembly GCA_013399475.1 of Chauna torquata. Lineage (NCBI taxonomy): Eukaryota > Metazoa > Chordata > Aves > Anseriformes > Anhimidae > Chauna > Chauna torquata. Next base: position 88,716 of record VXAL01010040.1, read on the forward strand.
TTGGGTTGTTTTCCAGGGTAGTTTTGAGATGGCAGGTCTGGCTAGCCAACTTGCGAGCATCTGCAAAGCTTGATCTCATCTGACATGCTTAAGAAGCAAAGCCTCGCTGAACTGCATACGACTAGAAGAGCTAAGCTATACTTTGGCTCCCAAGGCCTCAAAAAGTCAGGATCAGAAATGTATGAATCGCTATGCTATTTCATATCAAGATGATCCCCAAATATATCTCAAATTTAAACGTACACATTGATTTCCACTGTTGTATATGGTTTTACAAAGCTTTAGTATTAGTCTACAATGTAGAAATTCTGAAAAATAAGGCCTTCTGTTTTTGACTCCAAGTTGCTGCCACTGGTGCCCACAGTTTAACTATGTTTAAAAGCAGGACTACTCTCATTGTCTTTTAATTCCCAAGGTGCTTTTCCTGCCTCTTCGGAAGACTGTTTCCCATTTATTTCAGGCTAGCACACTAGCAGCACATTTCAGGTGCCAAAAAAATGAAGCCACATTCTGGTTACCACTGAGCTTCCTGGTGAAGTAATTAGCTACAGATCATGGTCCAAGTGGATGGGGAAAGAGCAAGAGACTTCATGCAACTCCAGAAGGACCATGTACCCCCTCAGGCACCATTATGGCTGCAGCAGGGGAGAGGTGATTGCTCCTGTGGGTGTCATATCCCCCTCCCTGAGACATCCGAGAAAGCACTTCTGTGGTATTGGTCAGACCTCAAGGGACATGGTAGTGCACATACACTAGAGAGTATTCTTGCCTCTTTTCCTCCTGTCACTTTATGGGTCCATACAGTGTAAGTTATAACTAAGTGTTAAACAAGCAATTTCAAGGAACTTCTTTTCAGCTGGATGTATTAACAAAACTGGAAACCAAAGAAAAAAAAAGTTTCTAACTCAGTGTAGAAGTTCTTGCAAAGTCAGTATGGTCTTGCCTATCCATTTCCTCATCAGAGGTTATCTGAGCAAAGTGATGAGTTTGAACAACTTCTAGGTTTCTCTGATAAAACTTCTTTAGTTTTTAATTTGTGTGCCAATGAATATGTTTCTGTGGCAACCAAAAATTATTTGTTTCCAGACTGGAAAATACTGAGCAGAAGAATCATTAACATACAATGTTATGTATATGAAGGCCAGATTTTGGATTTTTAATTTTGAAATTTAATTTTCGTAGAATTATAGAATCATAGAATATCCTGAGCTGGAAGGGACCCACAAGGATCATTGAGCCCAACTCTTGGCTCCACAGAGAACCACCCAATAATCAAACCCAATGTCTGAGAGCATTGTCCAAACACTTCTTGAACTCCAGCAGGCTTGCTGAAGTGACCACTTCCCTGGGGAGCCTGTTCCATTGCCTGACCAGCTTCTTCTCAGTGAAGAACCTTTCCCTAACATCCAGCCTGAACCTCCCCTGTCGCAGCTTCATGCCATTCCCAAATTTCTTTTTCTAGATCATTACAAGGAAACCTAAAAACATTCTTCCAATTAGACATATAGCATAATAAAACTTAAAAGAAACTTTAAAAAATCTATGTACACTTTGAATTTGCAATGAACTTTGGAAATAGTAATTACAGAACTGTCATAACTAACTTAAAGCTCAAAAAGAGATGATTGGCGCAATAAATAACCAGAAAGCTTCTACTTAATCTACATTAACGTAAACAATAAATCTTCTCTTAAATAAAGATTGTGTGAATCTTCATTTATCTTTTATGACAAGAGAGCAAAGGTTGTAGCTTAATGAATGGAAAGAAGTAACAAGGTCAGATTTAAAAGCCTCAAAGGTCAAATTTCTGACGTCCCTGAACACTGAAAAAACCTAACATGGTAATTACTATTTTAGTTAAGTCATTGAGGTCTATTTTTGATTTCAAAAAGAAAGGAAAAAAAAAAAAAAACCAAAACCCACCATAATTCAGGAACTTAAGAAGCAGCACTTGGTGTAGTCTGTAATATATACTTCCCCATATTACAGACTCCTTCCACCACAGAGGAAAAATAAAAGATACGGCAATAAGAATGCCATTTGAGACCTCACAATGTATATTAAGTATCCAGTGTATATCCACACCTAGATGTTTAGGTAACAAAGCAACAAACAGTAAAACAGATACATTGCCTAATTTTGAATTTGAAATATTTTTCATGGGTTCATATTGCTAAATCACCCTGGCTTTGGTGAATTTACAGGCAGTTCTGAATCTCTACAGACAACAGAAACATAGGCATTGATAAAAGGTCCAGAAAGCCACATACTTTTATTTTACATATGCATTGATTTTTGCCCAAATAGAAGACCTCTGTCATCTAACAGGGTTATTCATAGATCCAAAGAGTTGATCGGGGTCATTAATAACAATAGTAAACTGATCATCATTCCAATAGGATTTGACAATGGCTTTTTTTCAAAGTGGATACTAATGTATTGATGCCTCTGAAGTTCATTACAGCAGTAATAAATCATTAGCCTCCACAAAATGATTTATAAGTTGGTTAAAATGCATTAGAACAGACTGTCAAGCGACTCTGCTAAGATGATGAGGCTGGTACTAAAGCGGATTTTTTTTCAGGTTCTCTGACCAAAATGGTGATGACTCAAAGTAATCATATCACAAAGACTAAAATAAAACAAATCACTGTAATAATTTACTTTAATAGCATGTTTCAATCTTCATAAAAGGGTGAGTGAATTTTACTTTGAACTGCTAGATACATTCCTTTTATTCACTGCTGGCAGCAAACTCTTAACCTACAAAGCTCCTGTATTGACCCCGATGATTACATTTGTGTTTACTTTAACCAAAAGAAGTGTACTGTGTGTGTAACTATGGTTACTCTGCAAGGGTGCCTGTGTAATAACAGTTTATTATAATGTATAAGTAGCCTGTCAAGCATGCAGTGCTAAGCCATAAGATTAGTAATGATAATATCACAAGAAGTACATGGGCCACAACTTGATACTCGGGATGTTTATGTCACGCAAATCTGTTGCTATTTGAAATACACCACTGCTAGTTACTACTTAAGTAGCTTAACTACAACTCAGACCTATCGATAACTACAGAACATTTTTACTTTCACTTATGCTGTTAATTAATACCCACTGAATACAGAACAGTTTATGCATCATCTTCAGCAAACTTCACGTACTTGGCCTCACATGCTCTCCTGCAATGTTATTGCTGCTGTGCTAAGGGTCCCCTGTGTGAAACACTGTACATAACCAGTCCTCTCCCTGGCTAACTTGCACCACCTCATTCACAAGGGGCTGGGTTTCCCTGGTGTCTCATGTTCTTTGTAGTTTCTGCCTGCCATTACATGGCCACGATGCATGGAAGGTAAAGAGCCACATCCAGGCATGGCCAGGCAGGACTGCAGTCCTGTCCCGTGATGGGGCACTGGCATTGCTTTCCTTCCCTCTGGGACCATGCACAATCTGACAAAGATGGGGTGGAAGAGGAACAGGCGGTCATGCTGCTCCTTCAACACACGTGCTGGCTAGTAGAGCCAACACCTGCACAGCCATGAATGCCAAAGGGGTGCAGCACCACTGGGGCTCTGTGTTTGCATGAAATGACTCTGGGAACTGCTCTGTGAGCTGTTGGGACCCCTGCCATAGCACAGCCATTTCCCCTTCCTTCTTCTTGCACAGTGTTGTGCCTAAATGGCAGAAATAAGCCTGAAGTGATTTGTCTTTACCCATCTGAACAGTCCTTGCTTGAGCAAGTAGCTCTTACACAAGGAGCCCTTCAAGATTAAGTACATTAAAGGCTTGTCTGTAACGCCAGGAATAAAATAAAATAACGTCTTCTGGAAATACATGATAAGAATTACTATGAACCATACAGAAGACAACACAATAACATGTTATCCTCTCTCTGTAATTCAATTATAAGTGTGTATTGTGTAAGCGCCATGAAACATTTAGGGCCAGATATTCAAAAGGACAAGTTGGTACGTTTACAAGCTCAATTTTGTGTTTGCAAGTCTGAAATGGGAGGAGTTGTGCCTCTACCGAACTAATCTGGCATTCATAAGGCATCATTACAGGTAGAAGTACACTGGAAATAAGAATACTTGCAAACAAAAGAGCAAGATCCTCTGAATCTCTGAATAACACAGTTAACATCACTAATGTTATAAGCTAATTTCTTTTTCTGTATTTGCTGTGGGATCTCTACAGGCCAGCTGTTTCTTTCATTTTTAAGAAATCCCCCACAGAATGATGACAAGTTCCTTTGAATGCAGAAAGAGAGGTGTGGGCATGCAGTCAAACTTACAGAAGGTTGGGGGATTTCTTAATTGCAAAATAAAAATGCCATTTTGCACAAAATGGAGCTTTAAGACCAGCCAACATGGATTGGTAGAATTGAAACATCCCACTGACAATTTAGTCGCAAGTAAGTGTTCAGTTCGGATCAAAATATGATCATCTTACTCTTAGTTAACATTTTACTGGTGCATTTTAAAAAGCTTTTACTCCACAGAGGCAAATGGTAAAATAAGGATGCCAAAAGATTAAATGAACACTTGTGTGTTTTCCGAAGAAATCACCAAGGAACAAAAACAGAGAAGAAGTCTTCAAAAAGCCACAGATACGTTTAAAAACTTCTAGAAATAAGAGAATCTGTAATAGAAATGCCAGTAGAAAATGTTTATCTGATTCTAGTTCAATCCAGTTCACGAGTATGCTTTGGAACAAAACCCAGGTCTTTCATATTGCTATGAAATTACCCACACTCACAAAGCATCCTCCACTGTCCCAAGATACTACTTTTAACACTTAATAAACATAACCTAGCACAGAATAGAATAAACTACCTGTAGCCCACACAAGCTCAATAGCACATACTGGAATATTTACCCATTTAGGGACAGCACACAACTTGCAGGCCAGCGAAAGAGTTACTTTGAGCATAATCAAAGTAGTGTAAATCACAGCATTCTGTGCCTGGCAGGAACACTAGCCAAAATTTGCCTGTGCTGCTGCTGCATCCAGGTACAATTCTAGCATGACAAACCTTCCTCCTGGCACTCTGCTTATGACCAGCCATTCTGTGGCTGTCCTCAATTACTGCCACTCGATTGCTTCTCCAGCTATATGTGGACCTTTTAGTTGGTTTGCAAATACATACAAGGACTGAAGAAAGGGTGCAGGTAGCACTGTGTAAGTTGTAATACCTTCAGAAAAATATCTTTATATACGGAGGAAAAAGTCAGTGGTAAAATAGGCAACAATCTTGCTCACCACAGAAATACCTCCCACCAACCAAGGCAACAAATAAGAACTTGTTCTGGTGTGAAAAGTAAACTTCTGGTATGGACTGATGTCGAAAAGTCTTCAGTTAAACTGAAAGAAGCAAAAAGAGATGAAATACCTCCCCATCCTCATCCCCTATAAAGCCTGTGTTTTGAAACTTTTAATAACGCTAAATCAAAGAAGGACACCATATGCATGCTCCCTGTTGCACTTTTCTGAGGTATAGGAAAATATTACCAACAGAAGATCTAAAACAAAGAGCTTCAGGACTAATGAAATGTAACAAATTTCCCCAGAGGTAAGAGTACTGTTTATTGCCTCCAGCAGACATAAACATCAAGAGTTACATGAAAAGATACTCCAGCACTACATCTCCTGGAATCAGGAATGTCTCACACCAGCATTGCAGGGCAGATTTTGGAGAGCCCTCCAGCTGCCTGCAGTGCTCCACTGCAGGCCACCACTGTAGGTTTCTCCTTTATGAAGCAGAGTCATGAGCACATTTGATTCTTGTGCCTCTCCCCAGGCACTTCAACTACCATATGCTCCCTTCTGCTTCTGCTATCAACCTGTAGCCCCTCTCCTTGAACCACAGAAACAACCATGAGAATTTTGGTTACCCTGTCCTACTCCAGCGCTCCTCTTGGCTGGGGCTTCCCTTGGTGCCACATACAGTCTAGGGAATGATGGGACTGCCTGTGAGCAGAAGTGAGCGGGTTTATTCCAAGACATAGTGCAGCTCTGATGGTTGTGAGTGCGTAGAGAGCTATTGGCTCCCATCTGCCGTACTGTTCTGCGACTGGGAAGAGGCACTATCATGCCATTTTGGCAGTGCCAGGGAGCAGAACTGGGCTTGGCAGCTGCTAATGCAGGTGTACCTGCTTTTGGTAACCAAGTACTACCCCTCCGTGATGCTGCACTATCCTGTGTAGTGGGGCCTATCCGACTCACTGCTTCTTTTACAATTTAGGTAACATGCTCTGTTTGCAGTCTTCCTAGGTGCTAGAATGGCTTTGTTGTAATTTGAGGGGGTCATAATTCAAAAAGCCTTGATGCTGACCTGAACTTTGGGACATGTAGAAAGCACATTTCCTAAACCTGTGCAAAGACTTGCATGATATTATAGCCCATTCTCTACAGAGGAGAAAATCCTGGCCCTTTAACACAGATGCTTAACACCACCTCCTCCAAGTGGAGTATGCACCTGCAATGCTTGGGTGATAAAAGACATTTATCTCTATCTGCTCTGGAAAAACTGACAATGAATGAAGATGAGAAATCCTCGATTAAGACCTGGGAAGCAGAAACTGATGCAAATTTATGAGCTTCTTTATAGTATCTGTATTGTTTGTTTGCTTTTTTTCCTACTCAAATGGATACAATGAAAATAATCCTTCAACTCAAATTCTGCAGTGAGGAAGAATACAGAAGCAGAAGTTTCTGCTTTTGCAAACAAAACAAAACAAGTATAAGGTTAACAAAATGCATTGACTTCACAATGAGAAGAGTAAACCAGATAATTTATTTGTACAAGGGTTCCATAATACATGATTTATAAGTACAAAAGACTTTTTACATCCTGTACTTTTTAATCCCACCATTTTACCACACCATTTACTACACTTAATAAACCCTGGTAATGCAGATACACGTGTTTTCCCATTTCAGACAGAGAAACTGAGGCACATACAGAAATTCCTTCAGCAAATGTAAAAACCAAGATGAGAGCACTTCCATGCACAACAAAGGTCCTACTCAAAGACCATCAGAAGCAATGCAAGCCTTTTGAAATATTTTAATGGGGTTTGATTCATAACCTAGAAGACCCAGAAGTAGTTTTCTCTCTCAGTCATTACCTTGTTAATCTGACCATTTCTTTCATTAACCACTTTAACCTGCCTATTTTTTTGACTGCAACCCTCTCAGAAGAACTATGTGGATTTCATGAAAACATTATGGAACCATGGGGACTTCTCTGAAGGATCCTTCAGTAGGTCACCAAAGACATCATATCCCCATCTTGTACTTAATGCAGTAGGCAGTAAGGTTAAAGATGGAGATACACATCTGTTCTGAAAACATCTTAATATGAATTTTCAACTAAAAGCAGCATTGCAGATTGCATACACTTGAAAACCTGAAGTTTCAGAGATGGGAAACCAAGCATGCAAGACCTCATATACCCCCTTCATATTATCAGTAAATGCTTTTCATCATTGTTTTCCATCTTTAAATGGAAAGGACAGATTTTCACTTGATCTTCTCTATTAGCACCCAAGGAATCGCATCTCCTTTCAGATATCTATATATGCTATTGTTGACTGTAAAGTTCATCTGAAGGCAGAATTCAGTTCTGTCATTAAACTTGCAAATTTTTGTTTGACTGTAATACTCTCCTACTCTGCATGCACAAGTGCAAATACAAATGAATACTATGATTTACATTTCCTAGTAGCTGGATGTCCATCTAGCTGCAAAAAATGTCACCTGAAACTGTTCAGGCAACTTAAGAGATTTATACAAATAATTGTTACACTTAATTGTGTACAAGATAGGCACACAATATATACAGACTGATATTAAGCTGAAACATGAGAATCCAATCCTATTTTTTAAAGAAAGGAAAAAATCTCAGTAAGTAAATAGGTATTAGGCTTATGCTATGAATCAGTATTTTCTGTGTTTTGGCATAGCTGCTTTCAAAATTTGCCATGGGCAGGTTTTCTGTGCCTCTGCTTCAGACCATTATGTCAGTTTTTAACCCATACCCTCAACCAGGTGTGAGATTTTTACGTTTTTATCTACCATATGTCTCCTTCTGATGGCTAAATTACATCTAGACTTTTTAGCCAATTGCTAAAATATTTTGAAGGACTTGGCATAAGCCTAAATAGCAATTGAGAGGGTAACAGAAAAAAAAAGTTGTCTTTCACTAAAACTGGAGGTTTTAAGACCCTTAATCAGGATATATGTTTGCAAGAAATAAGCGCTGAATACAATTTTTCGAGGATTCCTCATTTACTAGTAAGAATACTAAAAATGTATTAACTATCAAATAGCACTCCTTGCTTCTCTGATCACTGCCCAGAATTTCCCAATGTTTTCTGGTTAATAATGTAGTATTGCAGCATTTCTTGGCATGTCTGTGCAAAGGGAAAAGAATATCACAAGGTGGTTTTCTTGGCTATGACAGTCTCAACAGACTACAAGCATTTGTCAATGGAAAAAACACAGTGACCTGCCTTCCACTTTAATCGACATACATTACATGCCAGGAAACAGGAAAAATATCATTTTACATGCAATTTCTAAAAATGATTTCTAAAATTTGATCTATGAAACAGTTCAACAAAATAAACCATGTTCACTTGTGATAAGTTTGACTGTATTTAGATTACTTATTATATAAAGATCATTATCCGTGATATAAAACTGTCACATATTAAAAAAGACCCTACATGCAGATATAGGTTCCCCAGAGACTGTCTCAAACCCACACAATATTCCAGAGCTCTGTATATCATCTTTGGGTCTTTTAAGTTAACTGTAAGACATACAGAAGTACATGTAACCAGACAGCTTGTTATTGACTTTGTTTCTGAGGAGGCTTATGTATATTATTTATTCAGGCAGTTGTAAGAAATAGAGTGCTCTTATGCAACATGCTCCACATTTGACAGATTCACATAAAAGTATGCAGTGGTTATGTCAGTGCATTTGGTCAAATCACACCCTGCTTTTATTATATTCACGGAGAAATGCATTAGACATGTTTCTCTGATAGAACAAGTTCTTTTGGAAGAGGGCCACAATGAAAGCAATACAACAGTTTTGTGAAGAGGCTACTACTAGGTTCTTACACAAATATACATTTTGAGTCATTTTTTGGTGCTGTGTGTGTCTGGGCATTTTATAAAATAAAACTTCTGTACTGCTTTAATTTTGCTCACTCCTTTACAGCAACTGGGGCTTTGCAACAGAGGTTAGTTCCTCCTTCAATAACTCTTGGTGATGTGCAACAACAGGCAGGATTGACTCTATGTTCTCCAGCTGGCACAACTGTACCTTTTCATAAATTAATTTAATCTAATTCCTTATATAATGTAGCTGTGAGCAAGAATTGCAGACCTGGAACTCTACTACCTTTTTCTACGAAGCATGAATAATGATTACTTCTTAGGTGGGTGTGTGCACATTCTTGTTTTATTAGATCAGTCTCAGAAAAGAAAGATTGCACCACAGATGCCATGATTATTTTTAATGTACTATCGAAACCTGGGAAAATTACTGGCTTTCTGAGGTTACTAATTTATCACATTTTTAAGCTAACTATATCACCCTAGATTTACTCTCTTTATAAGTCAACATAAATGATGTGTGCTAACAAGAATGTGGAGAATCTTACTTTTTAATCAAATTTAAGCCTCTACTTGCTGATCCAACCTAGAAGACTTGAATATGCCACTGCAGCTGGTCTAAAGAAAACAGGTCACAAACGCTAACTCTGAAATACTTGCCATTCATTTGAGATATTCTGTAGGACTGCAATTCCTTTTTCTAAACTGCTAAGAATTTCAGATGTCTGTATAATTTTAAGATTTTTATACAAAAAATATCCATAAATTAAACCCTCTAGAGGATATTGAATAATGGAACAGAATACAGTAAGTAATATTGCTACTAAATCATTGGGATCATAAGTGGAAAAGAAACAAACATCTATTTTTCTATATGTATGAATGGAAAGAATGGAACATAGCAAAGGAGCATGAAAATATCTCCTTGAGAAGCAGTATTATTAATCCACCAGCTTCAATTGAATAATCTCCTCATAACACCTTAATACTAATAACAAAATAAATTATCTGTTTAAATGGAACATTTAGTCTGCATTCAATACAGCCTTGTCATGTTGACACCAGTAAGTTAATAAACAAGTGGGTATTAAATTAGAATATGGGAATAAAATGTACAACTACTTGAATCATCTGAGGGGAAAATACGTATTTTCAGTCATCATTTTAAATTGTTAAAAACCTATTAGACGGTAAGATCACAGTAAACACGCAACTTCAATATGTTCTAATTCTGTGCAATTTATGAGATTTAAGCAAATATCAGCAAGAGTTTTAATTTGGATCTTCCAACAGCTAGACAGGATTATTGTGAGTGTAATAGTTTTATGTTCAAGTGGGATTCCGCTGTATTAAACTCTTTGTTAAATAAATCAGTCAAGCTCTCTCTCTGGAATTTTAATTTGCACCTTTGTAGAAGATGAACAGTTTTTCACTTTTAATGTTTGATTATCAGCACATACTTTAAAGAGGCATACTTTAATATCTTACCTCTTAATATGAGTTTTCTTTCATTTTCACTTGAGCAGAATTATATTTAAGTCCAAAAAGGTTATTATTGCCTTTAGTTATGTATCTCCTTGAGCATTTTATTTTCAGTAGAAAGTGTTCTGTTAAAAATGTTGCCATGTTATACACTTAACTGAAATCTGTTTTCTGTTAGGCTGCCAATGTTTGTAATCATTTCAGCTGCAATAGCCACATCCTTTACCCCACAGTAGTCAATAGCAGTGCTCTCAGCAGCATCCCCAGAATCAGTCTAGACACAGAAATACACATCTAAAACTTCCATGACAAAGCAGCTCAATGCAAGACTTCAACTTTTTTATTGCTACCAGTCTGCCTCATTGTGATTCATTCCTGCCAGGTAAGTAGTACGTAAATGAGTCATCTCATCTCATCCTGTTTTTTAGATTTCCTTCTTACTCTAGTTCCAGTTCAGAATTTGATAAATACTCCTAAGCCAAGAAGGACTTTTCCATTCCCCTGGCACCCTGGCCATTCCTCTGAACTGCCATTCCCAGACTTCTCGTGCAGCCTGCACACACACAGCCTCGTTGGCTTCACCAGAAAATGCAACAGCAGGTCCAGGTTGCACCAAGGACTCTGCACTCAGATATACCCCAGGGCACTCTCAGCACATTAGGATCTACTGATTTCCTGTGCAGAGCAGAGTTACAGTTGCTTCTCACCCAGGGATTCATACGGGAGTCAATGGAACTATTTTCATGAGGAAAGTCAAGACCGAAGCCTTTAAAAGATCTTCATTAAGTGTATAAGAACAATTATGTCACTATTTCAAGTCTCATAAGAATGACTAAAAGACTGTAAACTAATAATAATTAATCATTTGAGCAGTCTTATGAGCTACAAAAGCCAGAAGTTAAGTTCTCGCCCTAAATAAGGCTAAATAGAAGCCAAAGGTTTGGTTTTATATATCCAGATGGATGTTCTGCATGTTTTGGAGCGGGCAGGTCTTCTCTCGATATCTTTGTCTCATGTCCTGACCTAAACCTCAGAAAATATGAAAATATTGCCAGTAAAAGCTTAATCACACCTGTCGTATTCCTCCCTCCGCCCCATTTGGTTTTGCTATTCTGGCGTTTTCCAATAAAAACCTTCTCTTCCAAAAAAGCCCATACAATTCTGACTGCTGTTGAATGCCTGGAGAGTGTCAGTGAAAATTAAACGTCCCCTCACTGTTGGATGGAAGCCTATGTTGAACATATTTTTAGCATAGAAGCAAGCATACAATGAATTCCAGGTATGAATGTGCAACCACTTCTGACCCTCTCTGAAACACAGTTAGCTTATCATATGGAAAGAGAGAAGGCAAGCTTATTTCACTTGTGATGAATCCATGAGATAATTCTCAGTGTTTCCTTTCATTCACCTCATCTTGGCTAACTGTGTCAAACTTTCTTTCGAAGCTAAATTTTAAGTCCTAGCTAATGTCACTCTTAATTAGAAATGAGTAATGACATACCTTATATAAGATTTTATTCCTGACTTCAAAAGGAGCTACCTGGGTTTGTTTGGTGTCTTTACTTTGAAGAAAATGTCTTTTATTACTTATTTTAGTACAACACATTAAAATCAAATATCTCCTGTAGCAAAACGATTCAAGTCCCTGGAACTCAAATAATTTTCTAATAAAAAATGCATGAGACAAATAAATGCACTTTATGTTCCACAAGAAAAGGCAGTTTCAACAGGCTAATGCTCAGAGAAAATTCATTTTATCAACCAGCCATTTCATTCTTTGGTGCTGTTACAAGCTCCTTGCGGTTGCTAAGCAACCATAATTCATAGTACCTTTTAATGGATACTCCGCTACTGCTGAGAACATTAAGGTGAAGAGAATAAATGCCTTGGGTGAATCTTGAAATCTTTCATTATGCATGTCATTCTATTTCTGTAATGCTATAATGCTGAAATGTTTCTGTGGCAGGAAACTGAGTAGTAGTAATTGCATATTCCACTCATATATGTTTTGTAAGCAGAGCAGCACGTACTTGTCTAAAATGAGCTATTTCTAACATGATTGAAATTGGACTTTTCTACTTCTAAAGGTAGTAAATAAATCTAAGGGAAAAAAGAATGAGTCTAGAGTAAAATGTCTTGAAATTTTCAGCAAGAATGACAAAATCCTATGGCATAAATTGAAAGTAATCAAACAGGCTTGATTGTAATGCACAGTGGTACGTGAATATATGGTACACTATTCCAAATGCAAAAAAAACACAATAAAGAAACCATATATCCTGTGCAACTTGCATCTGTTTAAAACAGATGACATTCAAAGACAGAAACATGTATGCTAGATCAGGCATCCCTCTCTGTATTATTAAAACAAACCTCAGGTTTCAGCCGAATGCAAATGACGAGTATTACACGCATTTCCCACCTTGTTGTTTAGGGCCTTTACTCCTCTTGAGAAATACCTCCTCATACAAGCCATGGGTGCACCAGTATGAATACGATTACACAATTAGGTTTGTATTTTGCAAATAAATAGTAAAGACATTATAAGGTAAGATAAAGTGCTCAGATACTTTCAATGATGAATAGCACTACAAAACCCTAAGATGGATTTGTTTCTATGGGTTCAACCCGCATTTCTGATCCTGATTATCTTCTCTTTCACACCCGTGTATACCAGCTGATGAGCTCTTAAGAAGCAGCTATACTCAGATAAGATGTGAATTAGGTTTTCCCTGTTTTGAACATTAGATTGAGTTTTGTATTTTATTTGTTCTGGAAAAAAAAATGCAATTAGCCTTGGAGAGAAAGCTTTTAACTTCACTTCCCTCTTTACCTGTCTGGGCTTGTTATTGGAAATACTAAGGGACGAACAATATTTTCAGTTCTCTTCCTCAACCATTTAAATCAAACCCATACCAGCACCTGGCAACCTCAAACTCATCATTGAAGCTTCATAGGCAGTAATTCTGTGTGGTTTAGGGAAGACCGGTCAGCGAGCTCTTACAGCCCTACCTGTTTTGATGTTAGAAGGGAAGGACAAAGCCAAACCTCTTGCTTATCCTACCCAATTGTTGTTGAGGGGTGTTGTAAAATCATCTTAGCTAGTTTGCTATTTTTTAATGACTGGTGCATTTCTGAATTTTTGAAAAATATGTTTCTTCCATCGTGTTGCATGAAGATGGAAGATCATTTTCACTGAACACCCTTTCAAAAACTGTTTCTCAGGCCAATGATTTGGAGGAAAAAGAGGGGGAAGATACTGCATGTGTGTACACAGATGAAAAGAAGAAGCTGATGGGAATGCAGGATGGAGTTAAAGACTTCACATCAACCTACTCTAAAGTGATTGTTCTTGTTAAACAGCATAAGTGTTAACCAACACGTGCTAATAACAGGAAAAGTAAGAAAGACTCAAAAAGTTCCAAATCAGGGATGATGCAAAGTTAAAATAAAATAAATGCATAAAAAAGTCAAGCCAAATTATTTTTTTCCATCTTTTCTTCAAGTATTCATATATCTCCACTTTCCACCAAAAGAAAGCATACTTGACTTTTCTTTCCCCATCTTTGAAAGCATGCTTGACTTTTCTTTCTCCCTTTTTTCTTCACCTTTCCTCTTCAATGTTTCTTGTTTACTACTACTGACAGGAAACAAGAATGTATGTTTGCTAACCACTGTCTAAAAAACTGATTATTTTCCAGTAAGGAAAATGTTGCCTCCTGTCAAGTCACTGATGTTTCCTCCAAAAACATCCACCAAAGTAAAAGGGTGAGATAAAGGAGCAGTGGCTTAGCCGTCTGATTTTCAGAGACTGTTTCACCCTTGTAAATGTTATTTGCTGATGCAAATCACTCATTACCTTTGCTCCAAACATTTGCTATGCGCAGTTTCATTAGTGGAGTTTGCATGCACTTGAAGAATGCCTCAAAAATTGTGTCTACTAAGGCTTCTCCTTGTTCTTTTCTGCTGCTCAGAGGATTGTGATTCCACTATTGCCAGCACTATCTACATCCCAGTGAGTCTTAGAAGACAAAATACTGATTCCCTTCTGAATGTTCACATTCTCATTTTTAGGCTATCAAAACTGCGGGAACAAATAGTGGACTTCCACATGGAAATCTGAACTTTCAGTCTTCCTGAAAAATATTCTGTTAGATTTCTTCAAATCAATTGATCACATCTACAGAAAGGCAGGGCCAAATCCAAGGGCTTGAGTCATCTTGAATCAGAATAGTATTTTAGGTACAGCAGTATGATGAATGTTACTTACACCTTTCAAAAGCCAAATTACTTTTTCTTGAAACATTTAATTGTGAATCAGATATGCTTACAGTTGATCAAACCTACAGTTTCTAAGATTAAGAAAATTTATGCTGTTTTAGTTAATTCCAGATTTCCTCTGGTGCAAACCTGCTTTGGTCAACATATACCAGTACAATGATAAAAAATAATATAATAAAAGAATCCAAAATTAATATTTTGTGCTTCACTATGAAGTAAAGAAAGAGGATACTTAACATCATTTATCAAAGTAGGAAGAGAATAGCAAACTGAGACCTAACCACTGGAAGGTCACAGCCAATAACATTTCTGCAAATAGAAATGGGTTGCAGAAGCATCAAATGCAAATTACTGTTTGCTGGAGAATTTTAATAGAGTTCTACGTCACATTATAAAATGTTTAATTGTAACCCCATTTTAATAACACCATCTGATTAAATGAAAAGACGCCTTGCTGATCGCAATTACAATCTGTCAAACTGCATATTTATTTACAGTTTGGTTTCCTAAAACCATAAGATAAAAAAAGGAAACTCTATTCAGCTTGTCAGCAAACTATAATTATTGTGTATCCTTCTGTCAGTTTCTGCATAAAACTTTTGGTTCTAAAATGGATCTAATTATAACTACATCAACATTTTTATAAATGCTTGCTTTCCCTTCTTTCCTTCTCCTTCCCTCCCTCCCTCCCTCCCTCCCTCCCTCATCAGTGAATTCTTTGTTGCAAACTCAGGAGAAAAAACTTCTTCTAAGTCAGTCACACATTTGTTTCTCTATTTTATCTTTTCTATCACAAGTTATTGTTAGAATACAGAAGACTCTATTCAGTGTAAATGTTATTTATGGTTCTGCACCTTCCTAGCACTGCACTCAAGCAAAGCCACTGGATTAGGACTCTATTGTTTTTTCTGCTTTGATGTTATTGTCTTGAATATCAACAGAGAAACTCTTTCCAAGTATATCATGTAGCTCATCTTCTGCAAAGTCTATTTATTGTAATTTATAACCTTTCACAGGAAACAGTTTGCCAGACAAACAAGAAATGAGTCCAAATGTCTGAACACCAGTGTATGTATCAACCAGTTATAGAAATTACATCTCAAAGAAAGGTCTATTAAATCATCCAGCCCATCTTCCAGCCAGTGCAGGATTTTCCCATACATATATGTTCCAGTGCTTTAACACTACCTGCAGACTATTTGGATGATATTACAGGTTTTTTTCCTTAACCTTCACCCATTGTTTATTTTTATCCCATTACTTGCAGTGACATTTCTTAAGTATCATAAACATCTATTGCTTTAGACTAACTTTCTAAGTAATGGATGGTGATAAATAAATATTGTGCTGAAAATATGCACATAAACAATTTCATAAAATAGCAGACTATAGCTGAACCTTCAAGAAGAGTTATTTTCTCACGGTAGGTTATGGGCTAATGCGATCTGGATAATGATTACATGCTAATAAGATTTGGGAAAAGCTGATTATTTTTCTACTGTTTCTTAAATGGTCAAGTCAGCTGTGAACCAAAACAGTCTGAGTTAATATACATCCTCTTGATTATTTGTTTCCTAGCTGTTCCATCAACATCTATTACCTATCATTCATTCTTAGACAAACATACATTTTATAAATATATATATAAACACTTTAAAAATAAAAATAAATAAAAGACAGCTGAAAAGAGTAAATGGTCTGCGTTAACCTCCACTGACTGCTGGGTTTTAAGTATACAATGAAGTAGGTGAATTTTTAAGGTTGAGGAACTGTACCCAGAGTTTGCCTGAGGAGCCTGTGCAGTTTCCGTTAGAGGAATTCCCTAAGAAATAAGTTAGACAAACATCTGTCAGAAATGACAAACATACAGAGTATTCTGCTTATGGGCAGATGACCTGTTAAAGTCCTCCCTTGGACTAGATTAAGGAAGGAACCTCAAGGTTCCTGTTGGACCAATTTCTGTTATTTGGTAAGTAACACAGTATTAATGCTGCACTGAGCCAGGATCCAAGAGGTCAGGTTACATGTGCAACTTTTTTCTCTAGTGCAGCTTTGCTGTATGTCTTTAATTATATGATAATCAAAATATAAATTGTTCCAAAACAACACGTCATTTTTTCTCTTCAGTCTTGTTACAGCTTGCACTAGTTTTTCAAATGTTACAAAGAAAATCATTTTAGAATCATGAAGGCAGAGTGTGGATCATTACTAACAACCGCTTTTGTTGACACACCTTTAATCTGATGTAATCTAAAATCTAAATTTTCCCAATTTATAAAAAAAAATGGAAGCATGTGCTCTAGGGTTATGTCTGTCTCTGCTGAAACTCTGGGAAAGCCCCTAATAGAGTTGGACAGGATCAACACTACAGCAGAGCACTTCTGAAAATCCCACTGAGATTTTCAACCAGTAACAGAGCTCCTAAAATGCAATTCAGAAGCAGAAGCCATGAACTACGAAGTTAGCGCAACAATGCCAGCCACAATTAAAATTACACAGGCCAGGCCCCAGGCCGAGAGCTTTCCTTTCACGTGTTTTCTCCTCATTGCATTTGTAAAAGCTGATGGCACGTGAGAAGAAACGTGTGCTCTGCAACCAGCCTGAAAGGCACAGGACTGGGAGTCTGGGGCCTTGGAGCACCAAACTGTGTGGTGAAACAGATGCTTCATTTCTCCCTAGAGCTGACTGTGTTTCAAGGGCAGGTGAAACAACCTTCTTATGTTTTCTATGGCCCTTAAATAAGGCTATAGTATCACTTCCAGGTTGTGCGATAGCTTAAAGGTCTCAGCTACCATTACATGCAGACACTATAAATGCTTTATATTACATGGCAGCTAATTTCTGCCTTTATTATACTTGAGGACTTTTGCTAGTTCTAATATTGAAAGTTGTCTCTCACCACATTACTGCCCACGTTTGTGTTACTAACCATCAGAGATGAAATCAGCTCCTGGTAATACTTCCGTTATTATGGGTCCCACAATGTAGAGTCGTCTTCTTCCCCTCCCTTCAGATCTGTATCTTTCAGCCTTTTTCAGCTTGGGACTCAGATGTATTTGTATATTGTGCATTACATTTTATTGTGTTTTTAATGAAGTAAATGTCTTTCTATTCTACAACACAGTACTGACAGATATCAGGGAGAGATACTGCAAATACTTATTTGTACCATTATTAGTACATTACCTTCTTAGCTAATTACCAACTACAAAGCACTTCAAGATACAAGAAAGGCCCTACAAAAGAATAAAGTGCTGCTAGCATTTCAAATGCTATGGTTTATTTTTCCTGGAAAAAAAAACAATTTTTAAAAGTTTTGCCAGTGGTTATTTTACGCTGTCCACTTTCTGTTGGGCAACTTATCCAGATCAGCACTAAGCCTATTGCACTAAACACTTTCTTGCTACTTCATAAGAAAGAGGAGTGCAGTAAAATTCATTAAACTGGGATCCTACACTTGAGTGTTAGGGCATATGTAGGAAACTGAAGCTTAGTTACTGAGTTAATCTCTGAAATTCTTTATGTGTGAATGAAGGTAATCTTAAAGTGTATTAGAAGGAAGTCCCATCTCTGAATAAAAGAAGACTTGCATTCTCATCAAGGGCCTGATCCTGTAAATCCTCCATGCACAGGGCTTTTTCGCTAAAGGACCAAAGCATCTAATTTCAAGCATTTTTTCAGTTAAGATAACTTTTGTAAGGATGAAGTGAAGGCACCTGTACTCCATTATCACCACTGGCAGAGAAGTGGAATTCTGAAGATGGGACACAGAGTAGTTTCCTCTGGTCATCCATTAGGTATGCCGTATCTCACTTTAGCAACTAGGCTACTTCCTTCATTAACTGAAATAGCAAAGGTACCTATTGTCAAAGTTACTAACTCTCAGGCACTGCAACATCACTTATAATCCAGAGATTTGGTAGATACCTTCTATAATGCAAACACTGATTACATCTGTTGTATCTACTTCAATAATTTGGCAGTAGTCTCAGTCCCTGTTTAACATACAATGTAGATGCGCATTTGGGGGTCAAGGGGGATGTTGCAGATGCTACATCTTGTCTTTTACATTCCCTTTCCAGTAGAGGGCTTCAATGATTAACTTTGTGATACATACATACACACATAAATACATATATGTTCATACATATGTATATACATGCATATATGTATATGTATATATGTACCCTGAGCACTGCAGTCCTCACCATCTCCAGGTCAGGGCAGGTGCATAGAGCGCCTTGTCACTGCATGTAACATCTGAATCACTGCATGCAACACGAGACCAAGGAAGGTCTCTTTTCTTTCCTTGTACGTTGGTTCAAAGGGGAATGTTGGGTACACACTGATCATACGGAACAAACTGGAATGCTTTTCTTCCCTACCTTCAGAGAGAAAGAGTTAATTTTTGAGGATTTTGTAATTGAAATATATGCATAAGCATATCTTAGAGATGTTCTTCACTCCATAAGGCTTTTTGATGCCCTTACATACTTTAAGTACATTTTTGCAACTGTATTCATTGATGAAATGCACAGAAAATTAATTAAAAACATTCATTTTCATATCTTTACTGTCCAATTTACAACATGCCATAAATGCATTTCAGAACAGGTGTGTGACTGAGGCTACATAGATGTTGTACACATTTGGCTGAAGTACAGGATTTCTCTAGCAGTGGAGGTTAAAGGTTTACATTCTGTCCCTGGAGAATCTCAACATGAGAAAGGGCATTTATACAGTGTATCTGTACAGATTTTGTGTTAGTGAAGGGGCAAAAAAATAGACAGACATCAAGCTACAATGAACCTTTGTGTTACTGAAAGGACCAGGGAAGGAGTAGAGATCCTTACACTTTAAACATTTCATAGTTGCCTTGAGAAAGAACAAGAACAAAGGATAAAAATAAGAAATATTATTTTTTTACTTCTTGTTTTCTCCAAATCTCAAAACACTGCCAAGTAGAAACTTTTCTTCCTGCAGTATTATACTTGCTGCTGCAAAAAGTCCTAACAATGTTCATAGAATCAAAGAATCATAGAATGGCTTGGGTTGGAAGGGACCTTAAAGACCATCAAGTTCCAACCCCCCTGCCATGGGCAGGGATGCCACCCACTAGATCAGGCTGCCCAGGGCCCCATCCAGCCTGGCCCTGAACACCTTCAGGGATGGGGCATCCACAACTTCTCTGGGCAAACCATGTTGATGGAAAACAGAAACAATGACACAAATTATTGTAACACTATTAAAACAGATGAAAAACAGTATAAGACTATTAGTTGGACCTTTTAAATTTGTTCAAATCAGAAAAATCAAGAAAGCCAAAAATGTGATTTTTTTTTCCAAAGTAGATTTAAAAATTTGCTAAATATCTATGACTCTACAAATGCACACTCTGTTCTAGCAGGTAACACCAGCATGAAGCTCTGGATTGCTGTTGTCCCAGCCTTCAGCGCAGTCATGCAGTACATGCGAACTTCAGCATGCTCACGACTGAGTTAAAACACTGCAAGGCATACTGGACGTTTGTCCATAAAACATATCTTTTTACTCCCTGAACAAGATAACAAGATGGGATGAAATGATGTATGCAGTACAAATACATCCTGGGTGCACACTCTTCTCAGCTGCTTCAGAGTTTCAAGCAATGACAATGCATCCATTTAAATAAGGAAACAGGTGGAAGGAGAGGCTGTTCCACCTGATGCACAAAACTCTCCTTTTCATCTGTACTGTGGGCTTCTTCCTTTTTGTCTTCACAAAAGCATCTTCACAGTTTTTGAGAAAGACATTTCATTTCTATTCCATCTATAGGCCTTAAGATCACTAACATTTTTTTTTGCCAAAGACTGAGTCTTCAGAAACATTTCATTATCTTGCTGTTCTCGACAACTACATGCGCTATTAAAAGCAGCAGATTAAAGTCAACAATCTCTGCTGCTGGAACCCCTGAATTTCTGACATTTTCTGAGAGTTATGTTTTCTCTATTTGCATACTCTATTATCTGTTTTGTTTGACACTTGCAGCTATGATGCTGCTTATGCATTAATCACTCCTGTGAGTACTTCACAAGTGAGGTGCTGTATAATTCACCATCCACAGCTGAAGACTTTCTCTCTGCGCCACATTCATTGTCTCTTAGCCTGTGCCTATGCTGTGGGATCTGGTTAAAGAAACAATTAACACTGCTACATGAATTTTGTTTTGTGTTTGTATGTAGCAAATAAAATCCTATTTAGACAATGGGTAACTGTTGTGAAGAAGTTCACTGAAGTATTCTCTACAGAAGGCAGTTTTCAAAAACAAAATATGCCACCTTGTTATTTCTTTTTGAAATTACACTGAAGTTGTTTCCCTACTTAATTTGTGAAATACATGAGTTACATGGAGTCTCAACAACCACACTCAAATAAGTAGAATGCTGTATTTCCCAATTGACAGTAAATCAACAGCTTCACTGGCAATTTTAAAAATGTGACTTGGATTTATTAAAAAAAAAAAAAGGGTTCTGGTCATTTGTGTACAAATTTTTTCCAGCAGTAATGGGCTTATGTTTATCTGCTCTATCTTTAATGTAAGTTCCCAGTACTTACAGACAGAAAGGAGCTTTTCCAGGTACTTTAAGATCAGAAAAAAAGCTAAGCCCAGGAAAAAACACTAGCCACAAAAACTCTCACAGCAATTCTTGTCCTAGTTGACCTCAGGAAGGTAGGGTCCATTGGTCCATTGGAAGCCTGCAACCACAGTGTGCTTTTTTCCAGTCTGCTGTTTTTCAATAGGGATGGGACAACTGCAGAGGTGCTACCAGCTGAGGTGCTGCCAGTGATGTGCCCTCTACCAGGCGTGCATGGCCTCATGTTCTTTGCCCCCGGGAGACAACATGACCGACAGGAAGGTTCTAGTCCCTTGGCTGCAGCTGGAGGGTCATTAGGCCTGTCCCAGCTCCATCACATCTTTTTGAGAGATGCCCCATCTTGATCTCAGTCCTCAGTTATAGACAGCCCAACACCTCCCACAGTATATTATCTAAATGGTAAATCTCTATCACTATTAAATACGCATGCTTTGTTTCCAGTCTGATTTTATACAGCCGTAATCTGTAGATATTGGATGTTTTAATTGTTTTAATACTTTTTTTTTTTTGTAGCACAGTGAAGAGCCTTCTACTAGGAGATATGTAATATGCAGGTACTTATAAAACCTTCATCAAGTTATGTCTTAATCAGCTCCTCTACATATCCTTTCTGTTGCCTTACTTATGACAAAACATACAGCATACATCAAACATAAAGAATGATAAATATGATGTCCCAGAGCCCTGGAGAGAATAAATCATCATAATTCCAATGAAGACAATAAAGTCATGCCAACTGACATCAGCTGAAGATTTGGCTATGTATCCCTACGGTTAGGCTGCTTGACAAAACATGCACTAACTGTTGTAACCTTTTGCCACACAAGGTTTATTTCAGTGAGGAAATCCAGCTTCTAAATTACTTTAAAAAAAAAAAAAAGGAAAAGAAAGATATCCTAAAATAATAAAAAGTTGCCTAATAAGAGAAAAAAAAATATTTTTACACAAGGTATTCCATGACCTTAGCTTTATGATTTGGTGGTTCTGATGGCAATAAATCACTGCAATAAAATTTGGGGTAGCAGCAGGTCTGTGTAGCACAACAGTAAATTTTGATGTAAACTGAAGACCAGAGCCTGGTAATGAGGCACAAATGTGAAGTATTCACCAGAGACTAAAAGTACCTTCTACCACTAGCATGCAATACAAGCTAGAAAAAAGTATCCAAGCATGATGCAAATCTTGACACTTAGGTTAGAAGAAGGGACAAATACTTTGTTTTGTTACGAAAGTTATTCATTTTGTTCATCAGCAACAAAAAATTTCTGTTTGACTCAGTAGTTTGCACTAACACTTAAAGGTGACAAAAAAAACAACCATATAGGTCAGCCTCAAGATGAGTCATGAATACTGAATTTAAACTAAAATGTATGAAGCTGGAAAAACAAAATCTCTTAAATACATCCCAGCTACAACAACAACAATCTCCTGTATTGGATTTCTTAGCAACTGTACTCTGAATAAGAAATACTAGCTTCATTACACCTGAGATGAAAAATGAAAAAAAGTAGCTGTCTGCTTTTCTTCACTGTTATACAGTGCCACATTTTGTTTAAGATATTACTCTCTCATGGGTTGCATATCTAAAAAATATAATTCATGAAAAAGTATAATGTAATTGTTCGGGCTTTGATGAATTGGGGCATAATGTTAAATAATTATTCATTGCCTTTATTCTTCTGTCACAGTGTGAAAAAAAAGCTTTTTATTGCTTTTTTTTTTTTTTG
Source organism: Chauna torquata (assembly GCA_013399475.1). NCBI lineage: Eukaryota > Metazoa > Chordata > Aves > Anseriformes > Anhimidae > Chauna > Chauna torquata. The sequence continues at coordinate 111,972 of VXAL01010040.1, forward strand.
TAGAAGGACATGGGCCTTTGTGACATGCATTTTATTTTAAACTAATGCTTCTATTATTCCACATCTGAATAATTATAGCTGACATCACCTACTCTTCGGTGTCCTAGAAGATCTTTAGCTCTAGTCCACTATTACATGGTTTATGCATTACATGAAATAAAATACCTTAAGATTTTGAAAATATTTATTTTAAAAACAGCAACAAAATTGTCTGTAATCACATTTTCTGCTCTGCTTTGAAAGCAGCATTATTCAATATGCCAGTGGTCTTTTCCATAAGAGCAACATATTAGAAATTCATGCTGCTCTAATATATCTGAATTCATTGATGTACTGCACTCCCTATAGACCTAAAGAAACATTTTTGCTTCAGTTTCATATGTCCTGCACATTACCTACTGATGTGGTTGTCAAAACATTTGTACAGTAGCCTTTGAATTCAAAGTGTGCCTTGACTATATACTAAAAATGACAATAAACCTAAGTATATACATTATGCTGGCTTTTGTTGCCACAAGAAGTAGAGCATTTGGGAAATAAATCCCGTGATTTTATTGCCTTTTAACATCTCTTCCACTTTAAAGTTCAAACCCAGAAATTCGAAGCATTCCAAGAAATTGAAATTGCTTTTCTTTCTTGCAAATTTTCTATAGTATACTATCATAAGCAACATCTTCAAAAAGATCAGCACAAAGATCATAAATGAAAGCACTCCAAAAATAGCTTTTTTTTTCTATATGTAAAAACAACACTGTGATTTCAACCCTGGTTTCTTGAGGAAAAAAAGCGACCATTTACAGGATATACTAAAGAAGTTGAAATGTCTATAATTTTGTTGATAAAAAGAACACACAGTAAAACTCATTTTATACAACACATCCAGAAGCATTTTTACCAATAAATGTACATTCTCATAAGGATGGTGTATACATGCATTTATTTGCAAATGTTGGAAAGGTATTTCTTGTGGCTCTTGGAATATTTCAGTAAAATCCATGCAGAGAAGTGCTGGTCAGTCAAGACCCAACTGAATCAAACCTACATGGAACTACCTTCAACTGTAGTACATTGGGAAGGGATCATTATTCCATTGTATGAAAACTAACATGCCTACAGAGCTATCAGGACATTTTTGTTAAACAGCTATAACTATCTGGTTGAATCCACTTAAGATGCAGGAATAGAAGTCATGTCCATTTTGAAGGAGGACTTTAAAGAGCTTCCACATGTGGACCACCATGCTGGGGCTGGACCATGTTGCCATACTCACATTCTGCATGAATTCTGCAAACTTTTCAAACCCCAACAGCCAATGCAAATACCAGATATAATGAGTATCTAAAGAAATCTGTATGTGACAGCACATTATGAGTGTGTGTGTATGTATGTACATGCCCATATGTCACCTGAGCAGAAAACAGGAATAAATAAACATAAAAGCCAATATATGAACTGAGAGCAGAATATTGAGAAAGAGAAATTTTAGTGAGGTTTTTTTTCAAGTACTGGGGGTGCAACAAGAACTTCAATCAATCTAAAAAGCTTCATATGAGGTTAATTCTGAATTTAAGTGTCAGACAGTAAATGGCAATGGGAAATTTTCATCTCCCAGCATTGCAAAATTTTTCAGAAAGAATTCCCACAGTGTAAAAAATCTATAAGAAGCTGATCCCTAATAAGAATTCACTGAGCCAGAAGTGGGTTCTTATTGTGTGTGTTTAAGCACTTCCACAGAGGAGAATGCTTACAGAGCTTGGGGCAAATCCTGCAATCCTTACTCAAAGGGATTTCATTTGAAGCTTGGAGGGAGTGCTGTACAGTATGAAACCAGGGGAGTTTTGAAGGATTTTTAGAAGGGCTAAATCCTCAATTTTCAATCTGCCCAAAATAATGGAAATCCTCATCTGAAAACACCTGGTAGTTGAGATGAAAGAGAAATGCTGCAGAGTACAAACTATTTTCCTACTTTGTTTTTGAGCTAACTGTGCTTCCTTTCTCTCATTTTTCTAGCATTAATTAATGCTTTGTCTATAAAAACAGCAACTGAAAACCACTTATTGGTTCTAACACTGACAAAAAGGTAGGTATCATTGCTAAAATACCAACAAGAGTTAAAAATTGGCTAAAAGGAAAGATGTTGAAATGAAGAAAATAAAAAAGAACAAATTCAATCAGATGCACGTTGCACTGCAGCTGAATTCATCCCAGTAAAAGTAAAATTTGCTGAAGATGTAAAATTAATTAGGGATAGAGAACAGCCAACAGATTAATTTCTAAGAATAATTTTTCTAAAAATACTCATTAGTGCCCTGAAAAATGAAGCAAGAAACATGGTTTCCAAATACTCTAAGTGATAGCTGATATACTAGAAATTATATGGAAACAAGGATTTAGATAGATCTGAGAAACTTATACATTATTTTCTATGTGAGGCAATGTAGAAGTGATTTAGGCAAATACTTGTTAAATGGATCAGAGTTTGACAAGATAGCAAAAAGGAAACAGACTAACAGCAAGACAAAAAAGTCATACTGAAAAAGAAATGTTGTAAAGGTTCTGGATTATAAAGAAGAGCTTCAGTGCTATGTAAAGAATGCTAAACCTAGAAAATCCTGCCTCTCTTCACCAATGGAAGGCCAAAAGGACGATGGAACCATTCTATTCACTGAAGAAGGCACTGAATTCACTGAAGTGCTAACTTAAATGATCTCCCTTAAGTTAATTGCTCTCGTTATCAAATTCAAATCAGAGGAACCATACTGCAAAACAGTATCTGAGCTGTACAAAATTGTGGTGTTAACATCCTACCAGCCGTACTAATGTGAGATGTAGCTTAATCCTCTTGACAGACAAGACAGCTTGAGCTAAAACTATTGCTAGTTAAGAGGCCCTCTTGTGTGTGAAGGGCATGTAAGTTAGGGATAACAGTGGAGATAGCCCATGATGCTTCAAGGATTATGCTTTATTTATTGAATGAATCCTGAGAAATGACTATTTAAATTCAGTGCATATTTCCCTGAGTTTTGATTTTCATTTTTTCTGACCTACATTAAGTCCCAATAGCAAAATTGTCCAGTTATATTATTCAGGTTTTTTTATTTGCCCTTGATGCAATAATTTACTGTGATGATCTACAAACTCTCAAGGCCCTTTGTTCATAGCCTGTTGCGAGAGGTTAATGTGGAACATCAGAGCTTAAAAGAATGCATAGTTTTGAGCCATAATCATGGCTCAAAAGAGGTCAATCCAATGAAATGCTGCTTGTCTTGACTGGAATGCCATGAGTTTCTCTTATGTTTTCAGGTCCTTTCAACAGTTCTGATTCTAAGAACCTCACATAAGATTTAGCTCACGGTCTTTAATGTATGCCATCAGCTTTCTGGAAATGCAAGCAAAATTCAAAACGTTTCCATAAAGTATATTTATATTTCTGTATGAAATTCTTCCTCCCCCCTACTTCCTATTATTGAACATAACCCTGAGGTCAGATTTTGACCTCAAACACAAAGTATGCAACATCCTTGTAAATCAATAACAACTAAGCAGCACTAAGCAGCACTAAGAAGCCAAGACCAGCCCCCTGCAGTACAGCTTGTTGGACATCCTCGGAGGGAATGCAGAGCTCCTTTAAATCAAGGAAACTTTATTTTAATTGAGTTGCAATGAAGCCCTGTGTCAAGGCACATTTTTATTGCAAACTAACTTTTGTTGCCACCTCACAATCTCAGTTCCTTGGCCACCACGGCCTTCCTAGCCCTTGGCTCTGGGCAGTTAGTCTGAGGAGCTGATGGAAAGTTGAGCACAGATCCCTCAGTCCCCAAACCTCCACATGCCGCTTCAGCTTTTTGGCTCCCAGGCCTGATTTATTATTTTTTTTAGGCAATGTGAAGAGGAGCTAGCAAGCTGGAAGCCTGAACAGCCTCAGTCTCTAAGCACAGAGCCTCCCAGCTGGGACATAGCTCCCTAAACCTCTGATTCTCTTGGTGAGAAGCCCAGACAATTGGATCACTAGGAAGTGCATATCCTTAACTTTGTCTGTCAGGATCTGCAGGTCCTTCTAGCAGAATGCCTGAAGTCAAGTGAGCCCCACACAACACCAGGCCCCATCCACTTCCATGGGATTTTTCACTCTTTGGTTTAGAATTCTACGTTGATGTGGAATAATGGCCTCCTCTGTAAAAAGGTCTTGTCTGGAGCTGGTATGCAGGAAGTATACTAATTATTTGTAGAGCCCACTTGAAAATGTAACATGTAAAGTAGCTCTGCAGTTGTTGCAAGCCATTTAACATTCAAAGAAGTGATTTACAATATCAAGCTTCCCAAGATTACGACCATAATGACTATCTGACAGATTTTATAAGCAAATCGTCCAGTCATTTCAATGGATTCTGGCTGGCTAAGGACTGGGAACTGTAAAAAGGCTATAAGATTTGGCCTAGAATCAGAAATAACATTTGCTATTTTCCAAACGTGTGGTAAACAAGAAAGGAGATATGAAATTTTTGTACATCTCTCAGTATATGCAAATTAGAATGGAAAGAGCCTCATAAGAAAAAAACACAGAACAACGGCCATCTGGATCCAAATCCTGCTCCAGTGAAGTAAAAGCCTTGGGCCTGCTTTTGTCAGTATTTACATCAACGTAAAGCACGGTAACAACAAGGCAGTGTGTATCATCCCGCCTTTGAGGAATTCATCTGTAAAACCCCCACTGCCTCCAGTGGGAAGAGGATTTCACAGTCAATAATGATGTAAAACCCAGTCAGGCCAGTTTGCTCCATGGCTTTAGTGGTGCAGGAGCTGTCCCCAGGGTCTGTATATCCATATTTTCACAACTGAAAGTAGTACAGAAGGGAAAGACTAAAAATGCTTACCACAGAGAGGGAATTGGAAAGCAGTGTCCCGTCTTGGCCAAGCATGTTGGAAACTGTAATTTCAGGCAGATCCATATTTTGTGGGTGGAACGGAAGGAGGCCATTGTGGTTCATCGGATGACACAGAGAGTGGTATCCAGAATCCATCTCATTCAAGTGCACCAGTGAGTGGTCAGGTAATGACGGAGGAGTTATAGGAGGTATGTTAAAATCTTCACTTTCAAGGCTTGGGCCAGGAAAAGACTGAAAAACAAATGTAGAAAGTACTACAAAAATCATATAAATATTGAACAAGAATAATAATAAGTCACACAGACCAAACAAAAAGAGCCCAACTCATGTATTTCTAAGCAGGAACTTCAATTTTACAAAGAGAATATTTTAAACACCCATATATTATAACAGTGAAGTTTCACTATTATGTATGGAAGAAAAATTGCCTCTAAGGCATAAAAATCTCTGATACTTTCGCAGCTTCGATTAGAAAGTTTTTTTTTTAAAAAAAAAAAAGAAGCTGAATTCAAGCAGTTTTCAAGGGTCCTATTAAAATTTTCCAAGAGTGTTCATCTAGCTGAATACCTTTTTCATGGGAATTGTGGAAAAGGGAATGCAATTTATAAAATTAACATTGGCTCAAAATGGTTCACAAGACTCCCTGCCACTCAGATCAAGAATTATACAGTGAAGAAGAAAGATATCGCTTTTAGGCTTACAGGAGAACTATGTGTTTGTTCTGCTACAAAGAAAAACAAATAAATACAGAAATAGTACATAATTTGTATAAATATCCTTTATGTCTATACAAATACATTTATGGTGTCTGAAAAATACAGATTTTTCCTTTCTTAACCTATAAACAACCATACGTACATTTTGTCAGTCATCTAAATGAGTTTTTCCATAAAGCAATTGTTTAGACTTTTGTTGTTCACTGCCATTAAGTCATCCAAATCAACCTGATCCAAGAAAAATCCATAGGCAAAGTCTTTGCACTATCCATAGGCGTAGTGCAAAGAGTAATGCACCAAGGTGGATAATTGCTATTATTTACCTACATTCTCCACACAGGAAGTACGCTCATTTGGGGAATAGGGGTGGGTATGCTTAGATTTCTTAAAGGAAAAAGGTGAGCAGTGTTAGACGCATGATCCAAATCCAGCCTGAAAGCATGCCCTGCTTTTGTGAGAACAGCTACAGTTTTCACCTCCTTTGGCAAACGGTCAGTCTTTGCACATCACACACCCACAGTCCTCAGATTTATAGCACACGGAGGCTAGCTCCACCCTTCCTGCCCCTCCGCTGCAACATGGTCCTGCTGTGAATGCTGCCTTTCTTAACTCTGGAAGTGCAGGATTTAAATACATCCTGCTGCTGCAAAGTACACTCAGGAAAGATGAAAATGAGGCCATAATTTCAGAGAGCAGCTATTAGAAGACAATGTTTTCCCCAATATAAGTTTCCAAATGGAGGACAGTATGGTGTATGAATTAATGCAGAAGGACAAGGGAAGAATCAATGACCAATTATCAACAAAGGGGTTTTTCATCAGTCATCACAGTAATGCTGTCCTCCCCAATGCGTAAGGTTACTCTCTTCTGTATGGGCATGGATATAAAAATTTTAAATCGGACCGACAACCAACAGTGTCGCATGTTTTCAACTTGCTGCTGAACACAGAAGAAATTAGTCTAATGCACAATGCCCTGGTTTGAGTTGCTTTGTTTGTTTCCCAACAAGTATTACACCTCTGTTACCGATTTTCTTAGTATGAAATAGAACAGGAAGGCTAGACTGCAAATACAAACGTAAAATTCCAAAGAATGAAAAAAAACAGGACAGAGAGACAAAAAGATTTGGCAGCAATACCGCCATCCTTACTTGAGAGGACTTTGGTTCTGCCCATGTTTTCTAGCTATGTTTCTCATCTCTGGCACAGGATCTCTCCCTGTCTCTGTGCTCTCATTAATGGGAAGTTGGCATGAGTCTTCTGCCATTTCTAAGTTGCATTTGCCCCTGCTTTTAGAAGCCATAAACAGAAACATCGCCAAGGGAGGAAACATATACGGTAAAAATAGATCCTCATGAAATGGGGAGGGGCTTACCTGTGGCAAAGAGAACATGTTACATTTACTCAACCACAATGTGTAAACTGTGCAAAAGAAAATAAAGTATTATGGACACTGTATACACTATTTGCTAATTAATGTAGATGGTGAAAAAGAAAGGTCTCTGAATGTGACAGCTTAAGGTCTAATACCACAATAGCAAAACAGTGAGGAATAGAAATGAAAGAAGTGACAACAACCATAATGCTCTTCTGTAGTAGCACCATCTCACACAAGTACAAATAGATTTGGTTACTATAATCCGGGTGAGCTTAGATCCATGTACCCTACATCTACCAGGAGTGATTCATGAGCTGCGAAAAGAGGACAGTTTGTGTTCAACACTATCTTTTCCACTATTCCAAAGGACTGATGGCCTCTCTCATGGCTTTGCAGGGACAAAGAAGCATTAATCTAACATTTGCTTTTTCTCTCTCTCTCTCACTATCTTACAGTGAAAATAGCTTGTGCTGCATCTTTGCTGAATCAAGATGTCCCTGCTCAACACCTTCTAGAGGAGGAAGAGAAATCTGGCCTCCTACATTCCTGAAGCAAGAGTAGGACAAGAATCTACATTCACCACTTCTTTAACAAGAAGAAGGGACTTCAATTCACATTTGCTGTACAAGCAAAAATTCCTAAAATAACTGTTGACAGTCTGGATGTGCCTACACCACTAATATTGAGGGTATTCAGCAAATTGGCTATTTTATTTGTGCACCTCCAGTTTCTGCTGGAGTTAGACTTTGATATGCTGTTTCAATTGTCTTTAATTAGTCACACTTCAAAAATGGTGGAAGTAATTGAACTGCCTTTAGGACATTAATTTCATTTATTAAAAAGGAAGTAAAATACTAGTGTCATAAAATTCCACAAGCCAAGTTACGTCATGTGTAACTATACAATTACTTTATATATATAGTATGGACTAAGCATTTTAAGTTCAAGGTTGCTCTCTGACTATTTAAAAAAAAACACACACAATGGTTATTGCTTGCGAACCAGTTAGACTGTATTTGATCCCACATCACTGTCAATTACACTTAAGTAAGCTTCTTAAAGTAGTACGAGTAGTGTAGTAAAGGCAATAGTAACATGTCATAATGACATATAATTTGTGGGGTTAATCAGTGACAATAATAAATATAATTCTATCATACTATTGTAGTAACTGAAAAAATCAGCCAGTTATACAGCACTAGTGCTTCCTATACATATATATATTTTAATTTGATTAATAAGAAAAAGATGAACTATTTGGCAATTCAATAAAGCTAGGCAGAATCCAAGCCATATGCTAATGGAATGGATAGATATTTGAAAGCACCTGTGGAGCACCCTATTCGCCTAACATTTTCTAGCCAAGTTGGTATTGCCATACTTAGTATGTGTATACGTGGTTCCTCAGGGAAATTACTTCAATGGTAACATGACAGTACTCCAGTTTCTCTTGTCCAGGAGCATAGCTAAGATGCTTGTAATGACTTGGCACGCTGGCACATCAGAAGCCAATAGTCCTATACATGTTTGCAGTAAACATAATGCATCCCAGAAACAAGTTTGTTGCAACTGCACATGGAGGGAGGGAGGGAGGAATAGGACATTTGCTTGTCTGTCACACAGCAGCTGCAAGCTTCAAACATCCACTCCTACGACCCTGTCATCTCTCCCCTCACCATCGAGAAAGCCTTCTTAAGGAACTGTCTGGAGTCCCCTTGATGCAGCTGGTCCAATGTGGCAATGGGCTCTCCTGGGATGTTGTGCCATTGTCTTCCTCCCCAGAAAACATCCAAAGGCACAAGCCCAGACCCAAGGTTTTCCCTGCAGCATGAGCTCCCACTCCCAGGGCAGTCATTATCCTGTCCCTACCCCTGGGCTTTCTTAGAGCATCTCTTCTTCCAACCCAAGCCATTTATCTGGAATTTCTAATGAAAGCGTTAATCTACCACCAAAAGCATTAGGGATGGTTATACTCCCTGTAACCAATTACAATTCATAAGTACAGCTCATATGCATTAATAATAATTGTGGCCTACAGCATCAGCTCTCTTAGGCTTTTCAGGGGAGAAGGATTAGGGTTTTTTAACACACACACACACACACACACACACACACACACACACGCGCGCGCGCACACACACAGAGACTTGGAATAGCTCCTTTTCATTCTACTGGTCGCAGAAGTACTAGCAAGCTTTCCTTTTCATCAAAAAGAGTAGCAGTAAATGCTTTATTTACTTTACCACAGAGCTGCCAGGAACTTTGCCAGTGGTTGTGCTTTCATACCATGACTATGGGAGTGGATGAGGTTATTATCAGCTCTTCAGTTCAGGGGAACTTCCTAGGTCTTTATTACATTCCAGAGAGAAAGTTCTCTGCAAAGGAACACCATTAAACCCACTGCAAAGCACTGAACAGATGAAGGTTTTAATTTTACTTCATAATAAAGAGGATTTTCATTACACCTGAATTTATTACAAGCAGATTTTAGTATATTCCAGATGGGAGTTACATAGTAGGTACCTCAGAACTAAGCATTGTTAAATTTGGGCTACTTACAGACTCAAAACTATGAGTAAACTGTTTGAATCAAGGATGTCTTCCCAAATCTAAAGGACAATATTCTCTGTTTCTGGTTAAATATCTGTGACATTTCTGCCCCAAATGATGAAAGCATCATAAAAGAGATGATCTTTGAGATATCTACCCTGACATCAAGAGACCTCTATCTACGCCACCTTAGCCTACAATTTTATGAGAAAAGCTTGCCAGAATAAAATGATACGAACACTTAACCCTGATTCACCATCCAACCCAAGTCCAAGCTTTTGTTCCTGAACAATGACCTTATTAGTTTGCTTCAATTTATCTTTTATGCTACTTAGCCTGGCCAAATCCAGCAACAAGCTACAGAGGGGCAAAACTGGGGGTGTAGGGGGAGGTGTTGTATGTCAAAGGTCAGTTCTTTACTTTAGCAACACATAACTCAAGGGCTAGGCATCCTTTTATGATAATAACACCAGGAAAATCTAGTATTTATGTTTTTCAGGAAGCCAGATAGTCATTGTTATCAGAATAATAAGGGAAATGCTTGTACAACCGGACTGTATAAGAACTGAGGAAAAGGAAATAAAGAGAAAGGAGGAAATAAAAGTAATAAATAAAATAATAAATAAATCATCATAATAAAAAAGACCTTCTGCTTAAATAATCTACAGTGATGACTGCATATTTACTGGAAAAACTTACTTATATTTCAAAAGAAATTTAACAAAACTTTAAAAAGTAATCAGAGAAGGGAAACCAAAGATACCACAAACAGACTGACCACAAGAGGCAGCAAACATTCAAATATCCAATATAAATCCCTTTGGAAAGAGCAGAACCATTACTATATGACAACACAGAAGAACATACATTAAGTAAGTCTAATCTGTGTGCTCAGTGGTTGCATCAGTCACTGTGCATGCACTCAACAGAATCTGGTATTAGCAACAATTCCTTAAAAAATTGAAATTTGCCTATAGATATTTAATTTAAATGGAATGAATGGTACTGCCAACTATGTAGAGTGTGTCTTAATTTTTCATTTGCACCAAGGCTTCTGCATCCGAACTGTGGAGAGCTGCCAGTTTTTAAAAGATAGATGCTTCAGGCCGTCTTCTCTTCTATTATTGAACACGTTACATAACTGAAATAGTTATGAATCGGCAGTAATGTAAAAACAATGAGCTCATTAGAAGAGGAAAAACAGCAGTGTACCTTATGCATATTTGAAAGTTAGGATAATATATTTGACAGTAGATATTTCTAGGAGTTTTAATAGGATCAACCTTATCTCTAATTTCTAAGTGGAGGACCTTCAGAAGCAAGTGTTTTTTCAGCTTCTTTTGTCTCTGCATGAACAAGGCTTGACAGCTTGAGACTATAATGCATTACTGTGGAAACCTTCGGTCTGTTACATAAATCATCTTAACACTCAGCAAGAATTGTCCAACAGTGCCATTGATATGTTCTAGTCAATGATCCTGCAAACAATTTTTTTGTGTTTCTTCATACTGCAGACAACAGCAATAAATCATATTCATTTTAAAACATACAATATACTAATTTATCCAGCAACAGCTATCAAAAGTATATTACAGGGGAAGGTATAACTTTTTTCTATTGTGTTAATCAATTTCTCTAATTTACATTAGGTAAAGGGCAGAGCCTCAACCAAAACATTAATTTTCCAGTACCAGATGAATTCTATTTTCAAGAAGCAGAATGTGCTGACAATGATATTACTGATTTAAAATAATCACAATTTCAAAGTTAACAGAATTATGTAAAAGAGTAGTTCCACTCGAGAATCTTTTCATTAATTATATTAGTTTTATACATATGCTATAGTGGTTTGCTGGGAAATGTATTTTCAATGAAGCTTTTAAAGTGAAACACATTTTAAAGATGACAATGAGTAGAAACACAAATGCTATAAAAGATTACAAGGTTTGGGCTCTGCAAATACCAATACTGTAATCAAAGCATTTAAGCTTCCCTTCAGACAGAGACCCAGCTGTGCAGTTTTCCTATTTAGAAAGTTCGAGTAAATTTAAGTGCAAGTCTTTTTTAGAACTATTGCACAGCCCCCAGAGCAATTCCTTAGGAAAACTGAAGAGCATGAGGCACATGTGGAGCATCCTTCCCCCTCCAACCTGGAGCCTTGCCCAGCTCACCTGCACCACACTCCTACCCTCCTTAAGGCATCCCGGTGGGGGCCCAGCCAGGGTCCTTGCTAGACACCTTTTCATTCTCATTCATGAAAAAAAAGGCACTTGGTTCCCCACGGTGTGTTACAGTCCCTACCAGTGCAACCTCCAAAGAGCAGTGCTGAGGGTGCTTTAGGAGGAACCCCATGTAAACACAGCTCCTGCTTGTCCAGTGTTTTGGGGATGCTGAAAGGAGGGTGAGACTTTCACCCTGATAGGTTTCCAGCGTGCCACTCCTTAAAGACAAGTAGAGCAGTTCCCTCCACTCACAGCTGCTGTTTCAGGCTGTTTACAGACCCGGTAAAGGACGCACAGAAGAATATTCACAAGATTTTCTTTGCAACAACAGGAGTAAAAGCTTTATTATTATCATTATTATTAATAATTATTTTAATGAAAGCTACAATCCTTAAGGTAACTTGGGATCCTATTTGACAGTTTTTGGTCTGTACTATACCGCAGTCAGTATCACCTATGGTATAATATTGAAATAACACTGTAAGATATACTTCTGTAAAATAGTCACTATATTTTCTAAATATTCTTCTTCAACTTGAGATACAGAGCATATTAAAAATAAAACACTTTCTAGTGACCTTCTCTCCAAAATATACCTAAATTATGCTCACTTACAAAGCACTGGGTAATAAAACCAGAAATATGCATATTCAATAAGTAGAATTTAACTTAAAAAAAAAAAGGAGTCGACTCTTCACAAATCCCGCTGCTTGAAAATATGGATGATACACCACATTTAACCTGTCAGAAGCCTCATTAGCATCATAGACTCTAAACCAGCAATCAAGACAGTGTGCTCTTCACATGTTTACATTTTTACATGCTCTTAAAATAGCAGTAGTATAGATTTACATTTAAGTATTTCTGCTTAGGGGGCAAATATTCTTTCTAAATTTCCTCATCCCTTCTGAGAAATACACCTAAAAATGAAATAATGCTGTACCCAGGGCACACAATGACAAAGGACAAAAAATCCTTGTCTTTTCTGGTTTTTCTTCTTCCTTTTTTTTTTTTTTTTTTTTTTTTTTTT
>VXAL01010040.1:127257-157259 GCA_013399475.1 Chauna torquata
TATAACATTACCTCTATCTTTAACCACTCATTCGGGATATGAAAGACATGCCTTGGTGTTTTTTGTTCCCCGACTTGATCTAAACTTCCATCCCTTTTTTTTTTTTTTTGGCAAGTGGTGTCTATAGCCTACTTCAGAGAAACAGAGGAGCACGAAGTTGACTCCCTTCTGTTGATACTGTATTTTTCAAATTACAAGGTAGAGCAGGAACAGAGAGGTGGTATGTGGTTCAAAAGAGCCCTGAACTGCAGCCAACCGGCAGACTGACCAGGTGGCATTGCCCTCTCAGTGCTAAGAAGCCTTTCAAGTAATCAGCAAAGTAAGGCTTCCCAGCTTTTGGGCAGGATTGCCCTGGATGGTATGTAACCATCAGACTACAGTGGACCATTCTGACCATGAAAACTCAGCTATATCTACTTGGATGGGCAGACAGAATGGTGAGAAGTGACTTTGCACTGGGCTTTGCCGTGTGAAGCAAATGGCTGCAATGACAGTAACTTACTGGTGAGGGTATGGTGCACAGGACAAGGAGACTTGACTTGATAAAGCTAAGTCTCCCCCAGTAAGACAAATGCCCAATCCATGAGAGGGTTTTTGCTTTGTTCCTGAGTTGCCCTCTGTAGCTGCACAGTTTGGGCTTTTGAATGTGGATTTGAATGTTTTCTGGCAAGTGACAGAGGTGCATTATATCCAAAGAAATATCAAATTAAATGATGCAATCCACCATGATCACATATTTTGAAAAAAAAGGTCTTGGTGATTTTAAGGAGAAAAGACTTAGGCATCTGGTTCACAAGGCTTCCAGACTGGAAGTCCCAGAATGATGGAATTCCCCTTGGAATGTCCAGACTTATCACGTACATACCCTGAAAAAGTATGCTTATGACACACCCTTGTCCTCAGGGCTTCCTTCTGGACAGTAGATCAGTGTGGTTCAGTTCCAGGTCAGATCTTAGTTTCAGGATGCTCTAGTCAGTCACCTGCTTGTTCCATGGAGAAGACGCAGAACTGATGTAGTATTCTCCATCTAAGAATGCTGTTTTTCCTGAATCCTTTCTAAGGCAGCCAACTCCTGCCATGCTCAGCTGAGTGTGGCTCGAGGGCTTTGCCACATCTCACTCTGGTAGGAGTGAGATGCAGTACCCTGTAATCCTAGCCTACCTTCTGGAAAGGACCAACACAGAACAAGAAAGGGCATCTATTATGTAGCATTTATTCATCCCTACTTCACATGAGTAATAGCTAACCTGCTAAGAAATTAGGGTATAAACATGAAATAGGAAGTTAGTGATAAATCTACAATCTTGCATTTGGCAACAAAAAAGGCAAAGGAACCCTTCATTTTCCTACTGACATGAAAAATCTGTTGGATGTCATTCTATCCCATTTTACCCTGGAGCTGTACAGGATGAAACAGTTCTGACACCCTTGGTGCCCACTGTGTAAAGGATGTGCATACATATCATACATAGGTTTCCCTGTCATACTTCTGGGAGGGAGGAAAATATCCTCGCTGCGCAAGCAGTATTCTCCCCTTTGCCTCAGGTATCTCCCATCTTCCCATGGGGCAATGGAAGTTTGGGGTGCTGCCCCAAATCATTGGCTCCAGGCTAGTTCTCTGCCCTTCCCTTTGGATGGCACCTTAACATTTATCAGGCCTAAGGAAGGCGTAGAAAAGTGCTGTACAACAGAGTCCTGAATTACATTCTGTATTGTGACTAGGAAGAAATGTAAAATAAACAATATAATTTTATTCTGTTTTACATGGCCCACAAATTACAGGAGGAGAAATTACATGAAGAACAATTCATCTTCAAGATTCCAATTATAGGTGTGGGGAGAAAACAATATATTTGTGAGAATTTGAAATGCAGAGCAGTTGGCATAGTTTTATTTTAAAATGATAAATATTTTCAGATTGAAGTGCAATTAGTAGTGAAAATGTCATGTAGTTTTACTATGTATGTTTGTTAATATGGCTGGCATAACTCATTTAGGAGATGCCTGCAGTGCAGAGTCCTGTGCTACATATATCATAACCAAAAATACAGTAGTTACATGTATATATAAAATGTACACAGAGACAACATTGCCAAACAGCCTTTTGGGACAGTCTAAAAGAATATCATTAATTTTTACTGTATACTTACACTTCTGGCTCAGTTCCAGCACTGGCTTTCTGTAAAAATCATTTCAAGTATAGAATTATGCTACTTGCTTGCAGCAACATCACAGGAACGGTAGTGAGCCATATGTTGCTACTTAGCAACTTAGTCTATAAGTCCCAAAGCATGTACTGATTTGAAAATTGAACAGAAATGATAATTGTTGAGGGATGCTGTGAGGCGACTTGTCTTGGATTACCAAGCTATGCAGATGTTTGATGTTATATAGCAATAGGAACGAAACTGTATTTTTCCTGTCCAATGGCTGAGCTTTTATTTATGTTAGCCTAAAGGCGATAAATCGATTAAAACCCTTAAAATAATAGAAGGTGATGTTTTTCTGGATATGAACACTTTGCAGTCAACAAAAAGAACTGAAGTGCAAAGTTCAGCTTTTTCAGAGCAATTGAAACATTTCTGATGTCTAAATTTTATTTTGTTCTGCCACACACTTCATTTTATAGCCCCCAGATTTCTTGAAATGCTGGATTCTAGGAGAAGTCAGAAGGAGAAGGCAAAACAAGCAAAGCTCACTTCTCAAGCATAGATCCACAGGAAAGAGGTGAGCATATCAGCATGCACCAGGACCCCCAAAATTTTACCTCTAAAGTCATAAAATCCTGAAGAGAGCTTAATGGAAACCCCTTGGTCTCTGGTGTTCTGCATCATGACCCAGTCTGCCAACCTGTCTCCCAAATAAGCTGGGTCAGACTCTGAAATTAGAAAACGAGGCTTGTGCCTGACCCAGTAAGCATGATCAGAGCTCAAATAAAAGTTTCTGAGGGGGCCATGCCTCTCCTAACATGTGGGATTCATATTTTAGGTATCAGATGTACATTCACTGAGGGAAGTGGAAAACTGAATTCACTCGTGATTCTGACAGGATTCAAACCCTCATCTCTGACCTTGCAGGGGATTAGCTGAGCTGCTGGGGATGGGAGAGAGGATGTTATGGATTAAGTGACTAGAGTTTCAGCTGGAAAATTTTCTCATCTCTTTGTATAGTACTTTTTTACACCCAGTAACAATGAGTGGAAAATGAATAAACAGTCTTGAAAACAGGGACCAGAATACACAGTCACATCCTTTCCTCTTCCGTAACCTATGCAATCTTGAGTACTTTATTTTCACAGCACTGAATACCTTACTCTTCCTGCAAAATAATCTGGCTTTAACAGCAGATTGGCTGTTGAAATGTTAGCTAGTTGACCCATTTTGGGTGACCGCTAAATGTTCACACCTGAGGTAGGAACTCCGCCCCATTACAGACGGGGAAGACCTATCCAATACCGTCAATGGAGAATTGCTCAGTTCCTTCAGGGAATTATTAGCAGCTATCTACATCAGGAACAGGTTTGGGAAGGTTTCTTATGCAGTCCAAGTATCTTGCCTAAACAAGAGAGAGGCAGGATTTCCAACATCTACCCTGTTTCCAGCTCCTAGTGTGGCATGTTTCGTTTTTTTTTTTTGCCCCCCCCCCCCTTTTTTTTAATATTAAGTTATTATTACAGGCTTTCATATAGATTCCCTTAAAAAAAGCAATTGCAACAGTGTAAGACTTCTGCAGCTTCAGGAGAGAAACACTTTAAGGGAAAGGAGGGTGCAACAGCTGAAGGCTGATGGCGTCTCTGAAATGGGCATGGGAGGCTGTTTGACTGGAGTACGGTCGGTAACAACACAAATATTGTGCCTGGCTGTCATGGTAGGTCTTGCTGTATGGATCCCCCAGCAAAGGACAGAGAGCTCAGACACCTACATCTGGGGTTTGAATTCCACCCAGGAGCTGGACACCCAAAAGCTAGGCTTTGCCATAGCAAGCTTTTAAGTAAATAAGACCTTTATTGGTTCCAGCCCTTAGTAACTAATTAGAGTTTTTTTGTCATCTTTGAATTTGAAATGTCACAACTGATAGACTTTTTCCCTTGAAGACAAAATCACTTGCACTTAAAATATCTAGGCCTGGATCTTTAAAGGTACTTTAAGCACCTTACTTCCATTGAAACAAGTGAGTGTTAGATACATAAATATCTCTAAGGATCTGGGCCTTGTTAGCACATGCAGAAACTGCATTAAAGATTAAAACTTATACTCTTAATTTTTCAATATGCCATTTAAATTATTTAAACTACATGCATACACAGTACAAAAATATCAACAGAAGAAAAATAATTCTGATGTATAACGTGGATTTGCAATTCTTTATTCAAAAGTATTTAAGACAGACATAATGATTCTCTGAAAGGTAGCAGCTGCCTTATAACAGCAATCATTCACAGAGTTTGTATTTCTACTGTTTCAAACAAATTCAATTAGCCCTTGCACTTCAAAACCCTTAAGGCATAAATGAGATGATACTAGGCTGCTTTAATCTAATAGTAATACCAAAACTTGTCAGTACAGTTTTTGGATTAATGGTTAGAGAAAAATTAATAATTTTTCATTTTTTAATCAAACAGTTCTGTTCTAAACTACCTCTGGATCTTAGAGGGCTCTTAGCTGAGTAAGTTCAATCATGCACAAATCCTAAGTGCAAGTACAGTTGGTCTCTAAAGGTATTTCAACAATAACTTCAACAGAAGACTGGGAAGCAACATGGTGGAACATTTTGAAGAAAGTCTTTCTGATTGAACAGCGTAGTTCATCTCACACAGCCTCCTGCTTCCCTGGCCCCGAAGGTACTTGCATACTACATGCTACGATTAGGTAGCCTGTCACAACTATCTGAAGGGCCCTACTTTGTGAGGACATTTAGATCTGAACGTTTTGTCACTTTCCAGAGCTGTTGATTCCTAAATTACACCCAGCTCACCGACACGCATTTACTGCGCAGGCAAACTTATTTCCCACCTAATGAGAGAGCTTTACATAATCCCACTGGTCCTGTCAGAAAGAGGTATATCAGACTAGCCACTGCTGGGCCTGAGACATTGCACAACCTAGACCACAAGTCCAATTATTCAGGGCAATTTCTATGACACAGTGAAACCGATCTGCACCACTATCAACATCACTTACTAATGTGGAATTAATTCTGCTTTTTAAGAAATAATTAAAATCTTTCCATCTTAGAAAGCTATAGCAACTTAGGGTTCAAGTGGAAGTGTCTTTGAAAGGATTTTGAAATACTCATCTAACAGTAGAGTTTAGTGCATATGGTTCCCCAAAAGGGAAAGGAAGCAAAAACACTCATAAAGAATCCATGTCACATTAAACCTTTTGGGCTGCAAGCTACAGGAGACTGAGCCATTTCACTAACCCCATTGCTAATAGTGTAACATCGGCAATGTTCCTCAGCCACACAACTAGCGTTAAAAATGCAATTCTTCAACTACAACTGGCCTACGAGTGATAATTAAAGCTATTTGTGACATGTGTAGCTTATAATGATTAACTTGTCTGCAGTCAGATAAACAAATAACCTGCACCTGTAAAGACTTTATTTCCTGAAGGTAAAACAACTGTTTAGGAAAGATCATGCTGGCAAAACAGCTGCTTGCATTCTGGAGAGGAAACAACGTAGTATCTTTCAACAAACGCCAACTCTGGTGTTTTATCAGCTCTATCTCATTAACTGGAAACAAGGCTTAAATGCTTTGTTTATAAATTATGATTATTCCTGATTGCAGCAGTTACTGATAGTGCCACTCATTTGCAATGCAACTCTTTGAATTTGTTTAATTACAATTTGAAACAAGGCAGAGAAGATTAATTAACCCACCTGGCTGGCTGGCACATAGTCCTGGCTTGGCTCTGTCATACTCATATACATGTTCTCACCGTCAAACTGCAAAGGAAATAAGAGTAAACATTCAGCAAACTTGAATATTTTTCAGCATTGACTGAAAAAAAACAGTAGCCATAAACTAATATTACAGCCTGGTTTTAGAGACTTGTAATTGCCTGTGTGCATCTTGTCTTTGATGTTCCTGTTGTCATCCTTATTGACCCTGGATGTCAGTGATTTGGAGTAATTAGCGCTCTAGTAATTACAGCTAGCAAGCAAGAAATGAATGGTTTCCTTTCATCTGCAATCTGTTTTAAAACAAAATGGCTCATTTTGTGCACCATGTATACATATTGCTGTTGGTTGTAACGAAGTACTAAGTGAATTGCACAGTTACTGAGAAAAGGAAGATGAGAACAGAAACCTCACTAAAATGTATCTTAATGGATTCCAACTTTAGCTTTTGAGCAGAACAAGAGTTGAAATGTCAAAACAAATTAAACCCCCTCCTATTGAAATGTTCCCATATCAGAAACTGGGAAATACATTTCCAGACAGCTTTCAGACATCTGAATGTATGAAATAGTATACCTCCTGACTGCACGGCTTAAAAGGATAGTTTGCTTGGTGTGTGAATAAAATAAACTTTCATAATCAGAACTGCAAAAATACCCTTCAATAAATGATAAATACCATTCCTGGAAATGTATACAAAGCAATTTCTTGTTCTTTTTCTCCTCTCAACCGCAGTTAAGAAGTAACAGAAACATGATAAAAAGGAGTTGATTAAAAACTGAGCAACTAGATGGAGAAAAACTGTCAGAATTGAAGCCTCATCCTGTACCAACACAAAGAAGTATAAAACTCATGATTTCTTATGTAATCTGGAAAATGTCCCCACAGTACTTCTGTCATGCTCACTCAAGTGGCAGTGCCAACAGGGTAACTATAGTACCAGTGTCCATTCAGGAGGCACAGAAAATCTTTTCAAACCTTTCAAGTAGAAATGAACAACAGCAGGAATCCCCATCCCCAGCCATCAGCCACAAATTTCCAGCTGTTACGAGGTCTGTTTGAAATAACTTTCACCTGACCCCTTCTGTGAATGCTTAGAGTGACATATTTTGGAAATGAGCCATTATTTTTGATGACGCAGAGGCATTTTTAAAAAATCCTCAACATTGTCTAAGCTTGCTTTACTCCTACAGAAGGTGGCAATGAAATTCACGTGGCCTTTTCTTGATCCATGCTGAGTTTCTCAGGATATTCTACCTGCAAGGTGCAGTATATTCAGCTAGACCAAGGTGGCAAAGTCAAACTGTGACTTTGGCAGATAGCTCCACCAGTTTTTGCTGAGGCGGCTGAAAAGGTTTCGGCTTCCAGCTGTTCATCCTCTTCTTCTGCCAGAGGCTACAAGCCTTGTAACAGCAGCAGCAGTAAAAATGAAAAAGTGCCAGCTCGTGGCACAGTAGCTGATGGTCTGCCCTTCCTGGCCAGAGCTCTTTAATAGATAGTCACAGCCTATCTGTCAGAATCCCTGCTTTCAAGGGAGGGAAAGGATTATGCCACGGGCACAGATCTGCCATAGGAAGTACAGCATTTCCAAAGTTTGATGGAACAGGGATAGTTGGATTAGACCTTTAAAAATAGGGATTGATGATCTTATAGTTTATCCATTGTTTCTTGTTTACACCTACCATTTCTTTCAGCTTTCTCATTCAAGAAATGTTCTTATTTATTACCATTCAAAGTAGAATTTTGGAGAACATTTTTTAGCATCTGGATTGTTTGGACAATGGAAAAGAAGGTCAATGCTTTGTTTCTTCTACTCAAATGGAAAGATGAAATTCTGAAGAGATATTTCACAGCCTGCAGTTGGAAACCAAGCGCTCCAGTGTAAGGTCCACAGGAGCTCAACTTATTCAGTTTGTCAGACGAAAGGCTGAAAGGTGCCTTGATCACAGCGATTGGTACTTACACCCTGGAAGGATGTCTGATAGGAAGATGTCAGCCTTCCTGACAGTGGTATAATGAGATCTAGTGTTGAGAAATGGAAGTTACAGAAATTCAGATCTGAAATAAGGTACAAGATCCTACTTTAGAAGGTAATTAAGCATTTCATCAACAACAAAGTCATAATTTCTTGTAGATTTTAAAATGAACTTAGATATCTTTTTAAGAAAAGATGCATTACAATAGCATATTTATGAGAAATCCTATGGACAGGGTAGTTAAGCTGGCCAGTCCTATCTGCCCTGGAAACCATGATTCCTGAAGTCTCCTATTTTGAATTTCCCTCATTACAGTCATATATTTGCTACACTGCATAACAAACATTGCTATAATTCAAATAATGTGTTGTATATACTTAGTTGCAATGAACATGAATACATTTCTTTCCTTTGCTGCATATTGGCTAGATGCATTCCAGGGTTGTTTCAATTTATTTTGCCTTCCATAACACCTGAGCCTGTGATTTGAGAAAATAATCTTAGTGAAGTATACTAATCTTTCAGATATTTCCTTCTTTTGGATGTTTGGTCATCTGTCCGTGTTCCCAAGCTTATAATCACCAAATCTGCTTTCACAGAAAAATTCCCTAATGTCGATTTTCCAGGCATTTTGGAAATTTTCATCATTCTGTGTGTTGTTCTTGGATCACTTTCCTGCCCGATCAGTGCCTTGCTACTAATGGTGCCCCAGGCATTGTTAGGAGCTTGGATCTCAGCTCTTGTGCCCCTCTATTTAGCTCTGAAATTCTTTAGTTCTACCATAGTCTGCAGGCTTGAAGTAAGCATGTATCAATGAAAGTGAAAAACTTGCTGTACCTAAAGTTAAACTTCCCGGCCTTTTGGCTTGGCCTTAAACAAGAAATGACCTTCTGCAACATTTTGGATCAATTTGTTAGGGTAAATTCTCAGAAAAAATATATTGATGTATAATGTCTGTAAAATCTGAGTGATCTAAAAATACCCAGCAGCTGTTTGGTTTATTACTTAATTTCTTCAATATTCAAACATGGATTTTAGTCACTGCAATATGTAGCCTCTGTTTTTTAGGAGTATGTGTAAAATTTTGTGTAGTAGGTTGTATAGTTCAATAAGATTTGATGGACTGTGTATTTTTTGTAGTGTTTATATTTGCAGGATGCGGGCTGTAACATATTAGCTAACACTAACACTGTTGTCATGTTAGTAGTTGTACTGCATGCACAGCTATATAAATTATTATCTGCCCTCAGTCTACTGGAGTGTGGTGCATGGCTCCTTGGTGGTCCTTAAGACATCAGACATGAGCCTGCTAACCAACTGTAAACTCAAATGACAAAGCATATACACATATACTTTCTAAAGCAGGTGTTCAGGAGATACCTCCTGTAAGTTCTCAATGTTTACTAAAATGTTTATAAAACAGGGAAATTATGATTTATGTAAACCAAAACTGAAAAAAAAAAAGTTTACTTCAATGCTGAATTGTTTATTCATCATTTCTGCCACAGAAGTGTGGAATACAGATGACCTATACATCCCACCCCAGTGAAAAAAAAAGGTACACAAGCCTTCAATAATAAAAGAGAAGTTCAGAGACACTAATGCAGTGCATTGTATCCATGCCCCTCTCTCCCCTCCCAAAAAATGGGACTAGTCTTATTTTACTCATCATCCCAGGTCAACAAGAACCTTGTTATTTCCTAAACTTCCCAGCCACTCACTGTGCTTGATTTCAAGCAAACAAACTGCACAAGCATCACTTAACCTGTGGATGATTCATCCAAACACAGCAGATGAAACACAAAGGAAGGCAGTTAAATGAACTGTCTTTTGTGAACCTATGTATGATGTATATATATCATATGACATCTCATCTAAAGCTTTCAGAACGTGTCTCCAAGATCCTTCAGTATCATTAAGGGCAGACTTCAAAATCTTTCATTTTAATCTATTAAAAGTGAATGCTAATACAATATTCTGATGTGTGATAATAACTACTCTTGACAACATTTCTTTTCATATTAAAGTGTAACTGCATGAGAAGTTTGGGTGAGAGCAAACTAAGAATATGGCTGCATTGTTTAATATGAAAAAAATATATCTCGGAGCTGTTTTAATGTATATTCAGAATTGCATTATATTCTTTATTTAAATTATTATTGTAAATAAAACATACAGGCAACACTATGGCATGGCCAGTTAGAATCTCCCTTAGAATAAGCCTTTTTAAGACAAGTTATAACATTCAGCAAGCAAAAACATGCACAAAATAGCCAAGCACTGTTACAAAATGCAATTTACTCATTTAAGTTAGGAACATACACAAACACTGCCTGACTGTTACTGATGAAAGAGCTAGGAGTCTTCAGAGTCCAGCAAATGTTTGGAGTGGTAAGGCTGTTTTATCAGGCATGGTTTTACCAAGAGATCCAAAGCTGGCTTTGGTTTCCCGTTAGTGTAGCATAGCATCAGTAGTAGAATGTAGTAACGGCCAGGAAGCCTGTTTTCACTTTCCCACTTATGTTGCAGACAAATCTGCCAGCATTTACAATGATGATTATGATGTAATAAGCTCGCAAGGATTGTATTTTTTATTCTTTCTTTATATGTGATTATGTCACAAAGACACTATAACCAGGCTGCACAAAAACAAATAGAGAACAAAATTCCTCACGGTGACACCAACTTAAAGAATCTTCATTATAGCCTACATATACAGAGGAATTCAGAAGACAAAAAGGAAAGTGCAACAGGACAGAAAAAACTGGAAGGAGATGAAAACCCAAGACAATAGCTGGAAGCAGAATATATATCTATACTGCTGCCTGTATGTGCATATACTGTGATTATAAATGCACAGATATACCTGCATTAACTTCATGTACCTTGTTCAGCTGACAACTGCCACAGGGATGCACAGGTTCAACACAGGCTTCCGGCCTAACTAGGTATCCTGTCCTCCCCACAGGCTACCTTTTCCTATGCCAAATCGCTCTGTCTTCATTGCCATGCTTATCTGTGCTATCTGGATTACAGGGAGAGTGAATTTTCATCCCTCTTTTTATCTCTGGCTCCTTGCTACCTCAAACTTCTTTGCTGTTGTTGGGAGAAGTAAGGGTTTATTTTGCTTCTTTTTCATCTACAGTTTTCATCTTCTGAGGGAATCGCATATTTGCTTTCTCTTTATATATATATGTGCCCTAAGTTCTGCAGGCATAGTTATATTAGCTAACAGAAAAAAATCAAGCACATGGATCCTTGAACAGATGCTGACTTGAGCTTCACCTAGTTCACGCTGAAAAGCAGCACAGTGTGATAGTACTACGTCTTGTCCAACTGCAGTGCAGGCAGGGAAGCATGATGAACACTAGTACATATGGCTTTTGAATCCAAAACAAGCTTGGGGATGGGTTGGGGGGGAGCAGTGTGGGACACTGTTTTGTGCACAAGTGTATCTCAGTGGAGATATCCTGAAATGTAAAGATGAAAGGTGAAGGAGCAAGGGGAGAGATCATCAAATTGGTGAAAGCTGCTGTATTTAAAAAGTTCAGCTGCTGTGTAAAGCCACTTGGACTAGACATCCCAATTTCTTTGAGGGATGCTACTGATCTTCAAAGCCTGTGTTATTAATCATAATTTGAATACAAGTTTCTCCCATCTTAGACTAGAACTGGAAGCTAGATTTAATTTTAAACGTCAGCTATACCTTTTAACCACTGTTTACCTTGCTCTGACAGAGCTCCAACACAATTCACTGTATTTTATTTTACAAAAATGTTGGAAGAACGTTATAGAAAAAGATTATTCATTTCTAGCAATTTAGTGATTTTAGTGCTTACAGCTTATAGATATCATTTGTAACTTACATTATCTAAATGCCACTAATCCTGAAAAAGCTTTAAAACTAAGTAATTTTGTTCATTTTAAACCAAATGCAAGAGTGGACATTGTCTCAGGTTGCTCAATGACAGAGTGACGTTTTATTTTACTCAGAGCCGCTGAAATGAGACTAAAATAATGACAGGATGCAACATAAATCATCAAATGGCTACGCTAAAGAAAGAGTTGATCTTGTTATGGTAACTATTAACGGTAAAAACAGAGATGTTCTGTAAACAGTATTGCATGATGGAAAATCCCTTTCTTGATACAGTTTGGGAGAGCAGTATGTCTGTATTAAATTGAAACTCCATTTTGTCTCCTGAACTCCATTTTGTATTCTGTACCGAACGCATGTTTAAATTTGCCCAAGACAGGTTACAGTAATGCATTCCAGACAGGCACCCTTTCCGGGAAAGGGGCTTGACACCTCGCTGAGGGACTATCACAGGAAAATTGTCAAAAAACAATCTAGCACTATCGACTTTGATTGTCTCTGCTCTGCCGTCTTCCTTCCCTCCTTCCAGGACTGTTTTTCAAAAGAGGAGATTACTGGAGGACTATGAGATTGGGTGAAAATGCCTGAATGGAACACCATGGCAAAAAGAAATCAAATTACTTTACAGAGCTGGATGTTCCTGTATGGCCCAAGGCAGGTGACTACTGCAGACTGGCAGGACACGGAGAAGTCCTGTCCCACCTGGAACACTAAGAACCATCCAAGTCACAGAAAGTTTGACAAGTCAGGCATTAGAGAGGAGATGGTGTGTCTCAAGACCATTATTTTTATTCATTTTAATTCTGTAACTGTTTTCAAGAGTAAAGTATTAGGAAAATCCTTTATGAATCCTATGTTTTCATTTTCTTACATGTTGTCCAAACAGTCTAAACAAGGAATGTGGGGTATGACATGTTTAATTAATCCAGATATGGTGATGGTTGACTCAATGGTCATATCACCATTGATATGACTCACGTATGTGAGGGTTAGGCATATTGTCACCTGTGCTCCTGCTACTCTTGTGCAAGGAGAGGCACCCTGCTGCCTTGGACACGTCACTTACTTTCTTGTTGTATGGGAACTGTCATCTGCCAGGAGCATCTGCCCTTTGTGAGAGATTAAAGACATGACTGTAGGCCCTGCTTAGACAAAGCTTCCGATAGCTAAAACGAGAGCAGGCGCTTTCTGCTCCCAGGTGGAGTTGGGAAGTAATCTGCCCCGATCTCGGTGGCTCCCTGGAGAGTGGGAGTGAGCCGTGAGTTGGGTGGGCACGGGCAGTGTGCCACAGAGCTGGAAGCAAGGGTGCTGCTTCTCAGAGAAATGCTGTCAGCCATCTATACTTAGAAAAAACAGCAACAGTGACAAAACTCTCTCTGCCCTCAGCACCCAAAGGACTTTCATATGTGTAGGTTTCAGTGCTTGGATCAAAGAATGATAGCAGACTAGCACGGCACTGTGTCTTTTCTACAGCCTGCCTTTCAGTGGAGATGATTCGAAAATACTCTGTGTGATTCTCCTAAAATTAGACCATTTTTGTCTCATTTTCCATTTACAAGACATACTATTGGTTCAAAAAGTATATGCAGCCCTGTCAAAGTTTTCTTTCAGATTTTTATCTCTGTGCCATAAATGTCTACCCCAGATCTTCCATCACTGTGTTGCCCAAGCTAACTCCCTATTTATTGATCTGGTTGTGAGAAAGGGGAAGGACCAGAGGGCTTCCTGAGTATGTTCTCAGAGGTGGCAAACTGACTGAATATCTAAATATACACTGGTAGTTAAAACCTGAATGATGGCACTACAGGATTTGTGTTTTTCCTGCACTTAATAGAGGTTAATGTGGAACGGGAGAGGAGGTGAAGGCGGGTGTTTAGCATCCCGCTTGGAGCCTGCATGTGTCAATGCCTGACAGAGCCTTGAAGTTGTTAGCCTTCATGCAGAGCACTAGCTGAATGAGGTTACAGTGCTGAGCACAGCGGGCTAATAGAAGTAGGATCAGACTGATAGGAGGAGTGGCAGAGTCCAGGCACAGCAGAACGTATCAAAGACAGCCCAAGGGAGAGTGGGTACTGTATTAGTCCTTTGTGTACTTTTAAATAGAAGACAGTGAACATGCAGAGATGAACTCTGAACTCACTCAGCTGGGTTCCTGCTCCTTTTAATCCTGGGTGTTAAATAAAATAAAAAAAAAAAAAACAAAAAACAACCCACATACTAATACTAGTCTGGACTCACATGCTAAACTATCTTTTGCATATTGAACACTCGTTAAATAAATGTACTGAGATCAAAGTGGCAAATGCTTTTGTTATTATTTTACTCAGTCCACACTAAATTATAGATGTAGCCACCCACTGGGAAAATAGGGTGATAAGGTGGAAAGGTTTGAACAACTAAGATTAGACCTTTCTTTTTCTGCCCATGGTAGCTGAGAAAATTTGTTTAACCTGGTAGGCTTGTACCATTTTCCAACCCCAACACACCTGGCCAGTTTCATGGCAAGGTCCGATCCTGCATCATGGAAGGTGAGGGGAATTTTGCCATTGCTATTTGGATGGGAAGTGGATCAGGTAGAACGGTGTCATGGTTTTGGCTAGGATAGAGTTAATTTTCTTCATAGTGGCTTGTATGATGCTGTGTTTGGATTTTTGATGAAAATAGTGGTGATAACACACCAATGTTTTAGATGTTGCAGTGCTTACACAGTGCCAAGGACTTTCCTACTTCTCGCCCTGCCAGCGAGGAGGCTGGGGGTGCACAAGGAGCTGGGAGGGGACGCAGCCAGGACAGGTGACCCCAGTGACCAAAGGGATGTCCCATACCACACGGCATCAGGCTCAGCAATAAAAGCTGGGGGAAAGAAGGAGGAAGGGGGGGGACGTTCGGAGTGATGGTGTTTGTCTTCCCAAGAAACTGTTACGCGTGATGAGCCCTGCTGTCCTGGAAGTGGCTGAACTTCTGCCTTTCTGGTTCTCTCCCCTATCCCACCTGTGGAGAGTGAGTGAGCAGCTAGGGGGGTACTGAGTTGCCTGCTGGAGTTAAATCACAACAGTAAGATAATAGGGACCTTCTTAATTCTGAGTTTCAGAGTCATTTTTTTGTTGATATTCACCTCTGTCTTGACATTTCAAATGGTAAATTATATAATAAAACATAGAAAAGCTTAATAAGAAGGATTTACAGACAGCAGACAGATGACAAAAGAAAAAAAAAGCAGTTTTTGTACATCCACATGCAGAGCCCCCTGTGCTGCAGTATGGCAGAAGGGAGGCTCCATAGACCTTAGCGAATGAGTTTTGCACAAATAGGACAAAACCATTCCCTTGCATGACTACAGTGGGAGCTGTGTTCAGGGACCCATGGACAGAATTTGACCCACTATGTTATTTATAGAGTGAATGGAGTGTATATATAGTTCCTGTGGGAAAGTACATCTGCTTCTATACAGCAGAAACTTAGAAATAAAATGGGCTACAACAACAATAACAACAAAAGTGCAAGCAAAACTCTACCATTATTCTGAAAATCCTGTGGCAGAGGGGTCTTGAGAAGTAAACCAAAGGTAACAATCAAGAAAGTAGAAAATCTTTTAAAAAGTTTAAAAAAGGCTAGATCATGTAAGAATTTGAGCACTCTAGACCAATGTAGCAGGTCACTTGAGCACGTGCTTAATGTGCATTAAAATCATCCCATAAAAGGGGATGAGATTGTGAGACTATTTAAAACCAAGCACCCATTCAAATTTGTGATGAGATAGGGCCTAATATCTCAGAAATGTACAGGAACAGACAAAAAATGGTGAAGTATGTACGAAACATAAATGTGACAAATCAGCTTAAATTTCTGGTAAACCAAATTATTTAGCACAGTCTGATAAGATCTTATTAGGTGGAACTAATTGAGACCTGGAGAAGGTGATAGCAAAAATGACTAATTGCAAGGATTTAGCAAAACACAGACATCTGTTAAATGACAAGGACTTGTCATGACAACTACAATGTGTTGTAGGGCTGATAAATGATCACAGTTTACCAAAAGAGCTACTGTTGCAGCTATTTGGACAATTCTGCTTCTATTTACTGTTCCTCTGGTAATATGAGGAACTCCATTAATTTCAACTGGATTACTTTCATGAGGAATGATACACATTTAAATTCCTATCTGCATCAAGCAAGAACCTGGAACCCCATGCATGTTCAAAAGTGAATTTGAAGCAACACGAGCTCTTATGTTTACAGTTTCAACTGTTTCAAAAGGTTGGCAAGGCTTGGAGCCTTGACTTATTCCTTTGCTATATGGTCTACAGGTAAAGCTGAGATATGTTGACAGCACAGCATAGAGCAGTTTGGAGTATTCTGTTCCAAAATAGGTTGTTCAAAAGCAGAGGCATTTAGAAATGTTCAAAACATTACTCAAAAGCAGAATAGGAAAAGATGTGCATTTTACTTTTTTTTCGTATTGACTTCAGTGCAGATGTGCCCTTGATGAAATGAAATCACTTATCAGTTCTCAAAAATTCTAAGTGTTTTCTCTAATCTTTTAGGATAAAATTTGGCCTTCGAGAGTACAGTTCATTTTATGACTATTCCATTATTCCATGACCGTTTTCATCTTTTGCTTCTACTTTGTTAAGTAGCACTCCTAAGGTTGTTTTGTTGTTGTTGTTGTTGTTGTTGTTAGATATTCTGCAATAGTGTTTCATTTATACATTTGATAGATTTTCTTTTAATGGATAAGACAGCAAATGTGTGCAAATAAATTTCATTTTTTTCTTAGTTTTGGAGGTAAAGAGTTAAAATATAAAGTTACAGTTGTACCTGTCACTGTTACCAAAACCCTATAAAGACAACAAATATTCCACCTCCTCCTCCTTCCTGCTGGCAGAAACAGTGCTACCCTCAGCGCTGGCTGCTATTTTTTGAGACCAGAACACCCTAAATCTATTACTGTTGTATGTTCCTCACAGCAAATCAGATATAAAAGTTACTCAAACCTGGCATTATCAGCATGATGGCTGTTGCCTTTCCAAGAAGCCATGTGTATCATCAAGAGACAGTCACGTTAGTGCTGGAAGGAAGCTCCCTGGACAGGCAAATCCATCCCCTGAATAATAGCAGAACAGGTTTCACACAGCATCCACAAAGCCTTATTGTCAAGTCCTGCCTTGGATACGATTCCAGCAATAGTGTTTCCATGCATTTTCCATTTTCATTCAAACTCCTCAGCAATTTTACTATTTTGTCTTAAGACCTTTTTCCATCCTTCTATTCTTCTAAGACTAATGACTCCTACCTTTTAATAACACCTCTGAACACACTCAGACAGATACTCTGTCCTCTTCTTCAGGCAGATTATTTTAAATTCCTTTACTTTCCTCTGACATGTCTTTTTTCCAAACATTTCCTCATTTGTAACCACTTAGGTGCATTCTACTTCACTGATGTGCTTTCCACTATCTCTTGTGTTCTCTATTCCCAGATATTTCTTTCAGCACAGTTGCACCACAGGGTTCATCCAGAGCATGGGTATGCATCAGCCTCTTCCTCCTCACACACATTATTTAGAACACACTTTGTTCTTTCCCAGCCTTTAATAAATGAAACCTCTGAAAGCTTCACCTGACCTACACAGTAGCATGGAAAGTTGCCAGGTGGTTAGGGTAGACAGCATGATCTCTGACAAGTGATGAAGACCTAAGCCTCCAGGATTTCGGCCGAAGTCATTGCCGTAGGCGTTTTCAAATCAGCAAAATTTCTTGAGATTTCCAAGATGAATCCTATTATGAAACTGAGACTTTTAAACCTTTTTTACATGCAAAAATTAAAGAATTCCAGAAGAACACAACAGTTCAAGCACGCAGCAGCACTGTGGGAAGCCCCATTTCAGTCCTATTCTGCTGTTCCCTCATACACCAATTGCACACCACAGCCACATAGTCTTAGGATAGCTACACGGGGGACAGTCTTCCAGTATTGCTTCTTATGTCCATGAACTTTCCAAATACATGTGATGAGGTAGACTTGAATTCATCTCTCTAGTACCTAGCTGAGTGCTCTCACTCACAGGATTTATTTGTTGGTATTGGTCTTTCCAGTTTTGAACAGAAATAACATCCCAGCCCTGACAAATTTTGCTTAAGGAAAAGCTTAAAAAAAACAAAAAGGTAAAAATGGTAATGATGGTTTTGTCAAATGAATATTAACAAGACTATGTCACTTCAAAATTTCCTGCCTGACGTTCTCCTGAAGTCCCGGACCGCAGCACCACAGGCTGAGCTCTGTTGTGCTGGAAAGGGCCGTGCACAGACGTGAGCGAAGGGCTTCATTTTCACTGCTGATGGTGAAAGGAGCTCCAGTGCGGGTTCCTTGCTGGGGGGCCAAGCTGTAGCAGAGCTATCGTCACTTGCATTCATTCAGCACATGCCGCTGCTCAGAGGGACACAGCTAGTCTGCACTCCTACGGGTAGGGGAAGAGTTGTGGACAAGGTGGCCATGTGCTCTGCTGCCCTCCCCTCGCCTGGGGTGGGGAGGTTTGCTTTAAAACTGCCAGTTCCTGCAAAGCGGGTGTAAGCATTTTCAAAGTGGACCATGACACCGATGTAGCAACGAAACCCTTTAAACACAGAAGGGATGGTTTTAGAAGGATAATCCTACAATTCACACGGCCTGTGCATTCAGCGCACTGAAATGGAAGCAAAACTTAGTATTTGCTTATCTTACTAGAACTATAACAATCCTCGTTATAACCACTGTTAATGAGCTGACAATTTTAAAACAAATGCATAATATAACAATGTGATTAAAGCTTGATGGAGCTGTTCTTATGCTTTTATGATATAAAAATGGTTCTTTATTAGCTTTTGATGTTTCATTTTCCCCACAGCATCACAATATCTGCTTCTGTTTTACCCAATTGTACAATAATTGTTGTTTAACTTCAGCAATCTCATAGCCTAGTCAGACTCTTTACCCATTTTATTAATCAACGAAAGTACTCTATAACATTAAT
Organism: Chauna torquata; assembly: GCA_013399475.1. Classification (NCBI taxonomy): domain Eukaryota; kingdom Metazoa; phylum Chordata; class Aves; order Anseriformes; family Anhimidae; genus Chauna; species Chauna torquata. Next base: position 146,026 of record VXAL01010040.1, read on the forward strand.
GTCATGGAAAATCTGCCTTATCATTTTAGTGCCCCATATTATGTTCTCTCACCTCTCTGTATAAGCTACTGAATTTTTAATACACCGTCTTCCTGATTTGATAAAATCTGTGATGAAAATTATCATAATCTTCTATGCCTAAAAACCATTAAATGAGTGCACATTACACTTCAAATAAATGGCTTGAATAATTTTTGTTTTAAAATTTTCACTGTATTTGGAAGACTGAAATGCATCCACCAGTTTTAAAGTTATGGAGCAACCCACTGAAACTACAGCTTCATTAGTTGTACCTAAGATTATGACTCTACTATACACACTCAGAATAAATTTTCTTCACATGGTCAAACTCATTTCCAAGGTAAACTTCCCAAATCTAGAATAACTTAATTCTGTATTCCTTAGGTCAAAAAAAGTAAAGAGGGAACAGAAAAAATCAAATGGACAAATCACGCCCTGATTTGCAGATATACAACCCCAGCAGAAACACAGCAGCCGCATAAATATTACCAAAACCATATTTGTCTCCTTCCCTCCCACATTAAAAAGCACACAGAGCACTAGTTGAAAGAATCTTGTATTTACTGATGGAATAAAATCTCCTTGATTAGAATACCACTCAGAATGAAACACCTTTTCACAAACAAGACCTTTACCAGTGTAGTCGTTGGGGTCTATGCTGGTATCATAGAATCACAGAACCATAGGATATCCTGAGTTGGAAGGGACCCACAAGGATCATTGAGTCCAACTCCTGGCTCCACACAGGACCACCCAAAAATCAAACCAAAAAAATCATATCAAAAATTGGTATAATTCGATTGATTTCGAGACTAACATCAAGAGAAACATCCATGAATCAAGCCCAGCAAATTAAGCTCCACCTGAGGTGCAGCTTGCTTTTTTCTCATTTTTAGGGAATCCATTAAATAGGCTTATGCATTCACATAGTCTCTTTTGGTGTCAGCAACAATCTGTTTTGTGATATTCGTCTAAGACAAGTATTAAGAGGCTCCAGAGTTTTGCAGAGGCTCCAGAGTCTTAATAGCTGAATTCGTAAGTAGCTAGTCATACGGTATCACTGTTTTATGCCGTTTCTTCCTGTGCTCTACAGTTCTTTTCATGCTCCCAGCTTTCCCTTATGCCAGCGCCTAGAAGTCAAATGTTCAGAAATAATAACAGAGAATAATATCTGCTGTCATTAGATTCATGTTTTGACAGAAAATTAATTTGGTGTTTTATTCCTTCATTTGCAATAGTAACTACTGCCTTGGAAAGTACAATGTGATTAATTTTGCAGTATTTTCAGATCATATTAGTAATACACAGTTTTGTATGTGTTTTGACATGCCTAATAGTTTTAGTCATAATCAAGATTTTGCAGTTCAGAAGTTCTTTTAGCTATGTGAGCCCTTACAAGCTGAAATAGTCAGAACATTGATTTAAAAGCTGAGCAAGTATTTCATGCATTACAGTGCATCACTGAAGACCTTTTGTTAACACAGAGAGCAATGTGAATTATGTATCTGATTTTATTTCTTACTGTTAAACACAGCTCATTGGAAATGTATAACCAGCTCCTTTTAAGAATACAAAGTAAAAGCAATGCCATGTATTATGCTACAGCAGGTAATTCAGTGTCTTAGATAGGATTAGCCAACAGATTTATCAAGCAGCCTCTAAGGAAAGCAGAGTTCAAGTCTGGGCTCATCAATAATACATAAATAAACTGAACAATTAGGTACAAAGTGGCTATCTTGTCAGACAACTTATTAACCGATAAATGATATACTCACTGCAGACAGTGTAAAAAGGAGAGATACGTAAAGACAGGAAAAGAAGACTGGAAAAGAGAGGAAATCACTGTGCTTTTCAATGTGTTTGTGGACTTGGCAATTCTCTTCAACTCACCAGCCTGAGCTGAGAGCTGCGATGCGGAGACAAGGGGTGAGGAAGGATTCAGCAACGCTGCTCTACTCTGAATCACTTGGCTTTTTTTTCTGACAGCCAGACATAAATATATGCCTTTGCTCCTTAGTCAGTGGTCTGAGGGGGAGAAAATAATATATTCCACTTTTCCAGCAGACAGCTACTATGGCATCGACGTCAACTATATGCAAGTTTTGCACAAATAAACAGCCATCCCCAGAGTATAATATCACTGCTGGGCATGGCTGTAATGTGGTCTCGCTACTGAGATGCACCAGTTCCCAGGAAAGAGTGAAAGCTGTCAGGTTTACATCTGGCTTATGCAACCACAACATGTCTTAAAAAGGCATCTGTATGTTAGCAAATGTCAAAATATGAGCCATTTGTTCCTTCTTTACAAACTATCAACAAACCCAAATTTGTTTTCCTTTTCTGTGCCGGCCTGCACTTTTCAGCCAGAAAACAAGAAGACTACAGGTAGGAAGGGCTGTTGCTAATTTTTCCTCAGCCAAGCAAAACAAAAACATCTTCATTTAGGATCAACAAGTAAGCAAGCAAACCTAGCCCAAATAAAATCTTTTCATACACACATATCTACCGCAGCTCAGAAATTATGAACATTTGAAGTACAGATTTCAGGATTTAACTCAGAACAAAAATAATATTTACCTAATATGATGTCTTTCATGCCCAAGTACTCCAAAGTGCTTTCTAAATATTGACCAGATTCTGCCCTTAACCTGTGTTCAACACCCCTCGACTGCAGCAGCCATTTTGAAGGGTATACGCCAAAGAAGACTTCAGGCCTTATGCACTTCACTAACAGAAACGTAAATCACCAGTGAAACAAAGCCACATCTGTAGTGGAAACGGGACATTGCTCAGGAATACCTTATAGTGCAGTATAAAATTCCACAATTTACAAATACCTTTGCTAGACGGACAAGTAATTTGGATGAACTGAGGCTTGCAGTGACTTCACTGCACAGTTGTTGTACCTCAGCTATACAAGATGAGAAATTTTAAGACTACTCACTATCATGTTACTCTAGTTTTAGTGAACAGTCCTTCCACTCTGCATCTCAGTGCCTTTCAAAATGCATTTTTATATCTTGTCCAAAGAAAAGCAGCACCTGAGGAGTAATGTTCTCCTGCCACTTATGGGGGAAACTGCTCCTCAGACCCAGAAAGCCCCCCTATGGCTGTCTGAAGCTCCTGCAGCGTTCATGCTTTGGCTCCCTAGACCAGGCAGATGACAGCTGATGCAAGCACACAGCACCTCCATTTTCCTGGGGAACAAAACAAAAGATCGAAATGGGGAGAAGACAGGTATCAAAGCTGAACTTCTGACTGGGGAGTAAGCTTCTCTGACAGGACAGCTGAAATGCCTATATGATGTGCTCATCTCTTTCTGCTGACTCTGAAGGGACTCTAGGCCAAATACATCAGACTCAAGATGCTGGCAAGCTGTGAGACAAATCCTAACTATTGTGCACCATGAAGTGAAAGGGAAGCAGGGAGAAATGGCATACAGTGGGCACTACTTCTCTCCAGGACCAGGTATCCTCTCCGCTCCTCATCCCTGAGGACCTGAAACAGCATCACTGATGCATGGGGAAGCTCCAGCAAAATCCCCTTTCTCTGCTTCTCCTTAAGATCAGTGGTAGAGATTATGAGGGTGCACTGGGGTGGCTTTGCCTGCTCTAATAAAGGATTTCCTTGCCTGAGGGAAATAGTTTTGTTCATGGGACACTTTTCCCAACAGTTAGAAGGAATAAGGAGTAGGTTGGATTGCGGGGAATGGATGCAGGCGTTTTATACAGCACTGTCTGTGGAATCAAACTGGCAAAAGCAGTCATGCAAGGCCTTCCCAGTGAAGAATTTCCACTGCTGTAGTCGATCCGCAGACAGGTTGATGGCACTGCAACACAAAATGATTGCACCCCTGCCCGCAAATCCAACCTAGTATTTATTAGTGCAGACTGCTAGTGAAAGAAGAAACAATTTAGCGCAATGTTTAAGAAGCAAAATAGAGTTCTGAATTGCTATAGGATAATTTGTACCGAATATATGAGTTTTTGCAGAGCTGTGAGATGCCTTGATCCATTTCATATAAAACTTGGCTGAAAATATGTTCCTTTGAGTGAAGTATGAGGTGATAAAAATGTGATTAAGGTATACTGGCAATTTCACTTTGGCAACTTTATGCTGTGCTTTTGGATTCCTGTATATATAATGTTTGGTTCTTTTCTAGTTGATAGTCTATCAGCTGAAGTCTCTACATATACAAACATTAATAAACTCACAGACAATAAAATAAAAGCAGTCCAAAACTACATGCTATAATCTTTCTCTTTAAAAATAACTGTAGGAAGTCATAATGTACAGTTTATAATTATGATATCCAAAGAATTTCTGTTCAGTGAAGCCAAAGGAAATTGCTTACCATGAACTAAGAATGCGATAAAAAGAAAATTAGGCACTGGCCCTGAAGCTCAAAAACAGAGTAAATCACATATTTCCTCAAGCAGAAAGGGAGTATCACTTTTCAGGGGGAAAAAACTCTCACAGTAATGTTAAAACAGAGAAATCCAACTACCAATAAAAAAAAAAAGTGAAGAGAAACAAAGTTTCAAAAAACACTCAAGTGTAATCAACCTTCCATAGAGCCCTTGCAATGATAAGTCTAAAGTAATTGTGGGAATCACTTTCTAATTCGAAACTTGGATCTCTCTTTCCTACGCAGAAAATTCTCTGCACCCAGAGCACTGTTTTAATTAATATAGTTGGCATAACACTAGACATATTTCAAGTTTCTTGTCAGTATGCCCCTGTAAAATGTAAATGAAAATCAACATTCCAGGGGTTACAGTAAACAAGTGCTCAGAGGAGGCAAAAAAAAAAAAAAAAAAGATTCCAAGTATAAGTATCGCTTTAATGTGTGAAAACACTTTATCCTCTAACAAAGAATTAATCCATAAAAAGCTTCACTAAACAATTTCTTGTCCTACTCACATTTATGAAAGTGATTTCTGGAGCCTTAAGGAGGGTTAATGCACTCTCAGACTATAATCAATGAAAACAGCATGATTTACACAATCTATGCTCTTTGTCAAATTTAATGAGTGTATCACCGTGCAGGATCTTTTTGCTGACAGGAGCTTACTGTATGATGGAGATGCTGAAATCCTCCTTACACTGGTTGTACCTGGCATGCTGTGCTATGCCTGTACAATGATATAATGTAAGCTCACAGGACAACCTCAGGCTATCCATCTCTGCTGCTCAAGCTAGTGGATGTAGCTCACTGAAGGTATGTAAAAATAGTTGTTTTCAGAAGTAAAATGAAAGTAAAGCAGAATTTGACAAGCACAGGTTACATCAGAATTATGTCACCTGAGTCCAAGAAAAAAAATATTTCAGTCTCTCAGATCTTTACAACTAAATGACAGTTACAGCTGATTGACTAGTTCGTGTCTATTATCATTCTGCAGCTATAGATGAGGATTACTATAGTAAGCACAGTGTATCTAATGACTGACAGAGCTCCCCGATTTGAAAAGGTACATTTAAAAAATCAGCATATTTCACTGAGCTTACCAGTTTTCCATCTCTGCTAGCAAAAAAAAAAAAGAAATCCATCCCCACTGGTTATGTTTTCAGGATCACCTTCTGTAAGCACCAACTGCTGCTTCCACAAATTGCATGTATAAAACAGATACACATTCACAGCCCTACAGGCTTACCTGAAGGTAGTGCATCATTGATACTTTTACCTGTCTGTACCACGTCACATCCTGAGTCCTCAAAGCACAAGGAAAATCATGCAAGCAGAGAACATACATACATCCTTGGAAAGCATAATGAGGCTAACTGATTGTGCCCTGTTGCCTCAGAAAATGTGGAATTACTTACGTCAGAAAATAATATTGTTGTGAAGCCTTGTAAGAAGATTGATGTTGAAAGACGCTATTCATAAGGAAGATTCATTTAGAAATTACATGATTTTGTACTGCACATATAACAAAACTATTTGTAGTCAGTGAATTATCTCAGCTATTACAAAATTTACAGCCTAACTATAAAGCAGCACTGTATTCACATTTAAAAGTTCTGCAATTTACTTGTTACCTCTTTAAGCACTGCTCAGATCTAAAGGTTGTCAAAAAGGTTTTGCATGTGCCTTTTTGGTCATTCCACTCCCCATCTGATCCTCTGTGTTCTCCAGCAATATATTCTTACGTTCCATACTTGTTCTAATATTCAGATAAAAACAGAAGTGAAACAGTGACTTGGTAGAAGAAAGTTCAAAGCAGGAGATAGCTTAGATATTGTTGCAAAGATAGTTACTAAAAAAAAAAAAAAGATAAAAAATGTCTCATCATTTAAGCAAAATACTCCGAAGAATGGGACAAGGGCTTGTTACAGAGGAGATGAAATTTTTCCTCTTCTAATTTGGTTAACATTTTTTGAAGAAAGCCACAGGGAATGCTTATGTTTGGAATCTGCACAATGGGAATTGCTGTGCTATCTGCTACAGCATTTATCTTTGTGTGAACCACTACACAAGTTCAGTAAAGTAAATGAGTAAGGAATCACTGTGTGGTTTTATGGTTGGGAATGAGAATTATTTTGACCCATCTCTTTTAATGAATTTGGCTTTGACTGGTCTTGATGATTCATTCCTCAATAGAGGGCATGCAATTCTTTGGATTTCCTTGGAACACTAATTTCCACAAGAATGCACAAAGAGGAGTTAAAACTGAAATATATTGAATTGTATTTGGCTCTTAAGTCTTAAGATAGCAACAAAAAAGGTCTAGCGTGACACAGCTAAAGTGTCTCCATAAGTTCTATAGGGGGAGGAGGAAAACAAAACAAAATAAAACAAAACAAAAGTCACAGGTAGATAGAAAGTTAACAGGAAGGTTAACAGTAAGGCAGATGTTAATATGATTTAATGTGTTCAGAAGCTCAAAAAGAAAAAATACAGAAAAAAGGAAACCAGACATTCAAATTGAGCTTTCGCATGCTGTAGTTCTCACATAAATCTTTATCATGCAGTCATTAAGAACCTACAGTTACAGAGATACACATTAGATGTACACATTTCAGCAGCTGCGTTTCTCCTTGTATGCATCACTGCTCAACATTAGTTGGTGTGTGCACAAATTACAGGAAATATTTTTTGCATTGTACTAAGAAGTTCCATTGATTTTTCAAGAAATGCAACAATATGACACATTTTGAAATAAGTGCATTTAGTTTCATTTGAAAATGAAGCCCTATCAGTCAAAATAAAATAAAATGAAATTTTTAAAGGTTATATCATATTTATGCATTTACTAAATATAAAAGTCAACATATGGTGCAATGTTACCATATGTTTGATTTTGTAAGAGCAGATTTCCAATATGGTAGTAGAGTTCCCCACAACAACACATCATTAGCTTTGAATTTCCTTTAAAACTCTTTCTAAAGAAAATCAGCCAAAAACTATCCAAGTACAGAAGAAACGCATGATCCATATGACACATCTACAATAAATAACAAAATGCAAAAAGGGACCCTGCAATGTCCATTTGCACTATGCAGATATAATATGTTCTTATTGCAACCTAATAGGATCTCTTATTGCTCACAATATGGCAGAAGTGACTGAGAATTTTCTGATCTACTAGTTGCGTGAATTTGAAAAATACATCAAAAGAGCCAAAGTTCTGATATAAAACAAAAAATAATAATAAAAAAAAACCTTTTTCAGAACAAAATCATGAGGATTTTCTTTTCTCACTGAGAGATATGAAAGCCATAGTTTGATCTGGTCAATTTGGTTTGGACTCCTGCCATGGATCAGCTCTAATGCAGTTTAGATATTCTGCAACAAATGTAAGTGCACTTGAAATATAAGAATAAATTACAAGTTGTCAAATATTTTACAGAACACTGTTTGTATATCTCAGAATTTTAAATATTTCAGCAGAAGCCCTGGTGATCTGTTGAAGTACACTTCCATACACCTGGTTCTGGTTGCTTTAGAATGGTTGCTGAGGCTGCACCTCAGCTCCATCCTAGAGAGAGAAATATTACTACAGGACAGCAAGTGAAAAATCTGAAAATTCCATTCTTGGTTCTGTTTTTGATTTCACTGTGTGGACTTAGGTTAAATACTTCTTTACGCCAATGTCAGCAAAATAATATAATGATACAACATCGATCCCTATTTTGAGTGTTTTGAGGAAGACTTATTTTTAAACAGCTTTTGAAAGCTCTTTGATCTTTGGTGCCATGTTGTCAGAAAAAGAAGCCAAATAAATGAAAAAAAAAAAGTTACTACTTTTACTTTGTTGTTAGCAGTGCTTAAAATGGCTGTATTTATCTATTCTAGCAATTTTTAGGAACATCTGTAAAGTATTATAGGTGAGTGAATTACAGCCGATGTTCGAGAATTCAGGTTGGTTAATTAAAGCCAGACAAACAGTTTTAAGTGGTGAACCAAAACAACGTTCAGTGAAAGACTAGAAAATGCCATCTGAAAGAGCAGTAAAACTACAACGGACATAAAAAGAAAAGTAGTATCCAGTCATACAAGTCACAGGTGAGCAAGTCACTCAAAAGATGAAACTTGGGCCTTTTCTCTTGTGGGTGCCTCTCCTCTACAGTCCAGAGTGGTGAACAAGCAGTGGAGTCACTGGAGCCAGGACCTGCTGTGAGCACAGCACAGCCAGAAAATGAAAGTTGTTGACCACTGCGTATGAAATACCATGGGCATTTTAGGAAATGAAAAATAAGAGGTCTCTGTCACTTCACTTATGCCTTCACACAACACTTGGATTTAGGCCTGGTTCACTTCGGGTGTGTAAGACTAGCGTTCCCTAAATTAAACACAGCCAGCTAGAGCACAGTCTCAAAAAAAGGAACATTAAAGTCAGAGCAAAGATTGGAGAGACTTGACAATGTCAAGAATTGTCGCCTGAACAAAGGAATAATAACAGATCCTGCAAAGCATCTGGCACCATGCCCTTTGACAGCTGATTCCAAAATGGCCTCTGAGCCTTTCTGTTTGACTTCATTTACCAATAATTTCTTCTGCATATCATAGCTATAAGTGCGCCTTTACCTCTTGCATTTGAAGCTGTAACAATGGCTGAAATGGAAGAAAAGTCATCTTCAACTTTGTCACGCTTAACTTTGTTGGCATGATTGCAGACAAGGCCCCTTAGATCTGGATCACCCAATCTACAAAAATATTTTAACATTTTTTCAGCAAGAAGTGTTCAAATCTGCTGCCAAATGCTACCAGGGTACTCTTAGATCATGAATCTGTTCAATGCTACAGCAATGAGAAGAAAATATCTCTTCATCTTGTGCATATGCTAAAAGATTGGAAAGACTCCCACATTTTCTTCTATGGACTTCAGATAAGGACTCAAATGGAAAAGAGATTAACCACATTTGTAAGGGAAGAAAATTAAACTAATAATCATGGAGAATGGACTTTGGACATACAGTTTATTCAGATGAAAAGGCCAACATTAGAAACTAAACTCAAATAACTGGGAGACAAGGAGAATTTATAGTTAAACACTGAAGAATGAGAAAATAAGTTAAATTTACTAGAAAATTATACTGACAAGTATATGAAGGAAAAATATTTGTGATGTAACTGCTAACTCATTAAAAAGTAAGAAATCAAGATAGATTTACTCTTCCAATGAGTTCTGTTTATAACATGTGGCTTCAAATTACAGATTTCACCATTGTCAAGTTCAGGCAGGATCATGCATTTTACCACCACTCACTCCAGTCACAGATTTGTACAATTAACTCTGTCCAAAAGCTTACAGATGTTGTAAGGAGGCAACTGACCATAAATCAAAAAAAAAAAACCCATAGCTTTTGAGAATACAATCCGCCAAGAGTGGACACATATATGCTGTCTTGCGTTTACGTATGTACATATGTACCCACTAAAAAAAGCTAGTTGTATAAGCTTTTCTGTTCTCACTCCTTTGTCAAATTTACTCAATTTACCAATCAAAACAACATCTCTACTATTTTGAGCCTGTAGGGTTAACAGAGTCAATGAAAAGAAAACTGTCTTTTGTCTGCCTGAATCACCACCAATGACAATCATACTACATTTTTTTTCAAAGAGAAATAACAATATTCAAAATAGAATAAAAACTAAAAAGATCAGAAAAGTGCAGAGCTCAAAGTTCGTGCCTTTCCAAGCTTTCTTACGTCTGCCAGAACAATGGGTAATATTAAATACTATTTTGCAGCAATGGAAATGGATCTGAAGTATTAACCTTAACAACAAATACAAATTTAAAATCTGGATAGTCTTTCTACATTTGCTGCAGCCACTGCAGCTCCTGTTCAACTCCTCTCAGAGTACGAGGAATTTTGCTTCCCATCCCACCACCCCCTTTTACAATGTACACATAACAGTGGCAACCACAGTAAGCATACAGAGCACTCTTTCGCAGTTCAGCCCTTGCCTGCTGCCTGTACAGGCCATTCTTCATCTCCAAGACAGGCATGGATTGTCAGATTCTCTTTTGCATAACATTTTCGAGTTCACCAAACCCACTGTCACTAATCACCTCTAACAAAGTACAGACCACAATTTGAGTAAACACAAAAACGAAACATTTAAAAAAAACAACCATATTTTAAAACCCAACTTGTATGGAGTTAAATTATTAAATAAATTATTCATCTAGACAAGTTTTACTTGAAGAATGTTCAGAGCAATTACTTAGTGAGCAATTTATTCATGTCATATACTGAATAAGGATGCAATATATTCCTTTAGTTATAGTCACTTAAAACAATGTTCCAGGAATCTCTGGATTTCTAACTGTCACTCACCTCTTCATTGGGAAAAATCTACTGACTTGTCTACTCAACTGAAGCAAGACATCTGTGAGGCATCTGAATCCACTACATTTTCTTGACACTAGTCTCATGAATCTCCACACTGGCTCTTGGAAATTCTCATGACTATATTTAATTATTCCAATTATCAAAGCTAACAGAAGATTTATGAAATACTGGCAATGTGAAATGTGGGTGGCAAGCTCCCAGAACCTGTACAGACTTGTCTGGGTTAGAATCACAGACATATTCGGGTTGAAGGGACCCCAGTAGGGCACCTGTCCAACCTCCTGCTCAGCACAGGGTCAGCAACGTACTCAGATCAAGTTTCTCAGGACTTTGAAAATCTCCAGTCTTGAAAACCTCCAAGGATGGAGATTCCACAGTATCTCTGGGTAGCTGGTTGCATCAGCTTAATTATC
>VXAL01010040.1:158052-173949 GCA_013399475.1 Chauna torquata
GACTGACAAAGGTCAGTGAAGACTGAGACAAAGGCAGCACTGATCTCAGGCTTAGCTGCATCCACCTTCACTAAATCACAATTCAGCAGCAACCCCAAGTTTTCCTTGTTTTTTTTTTTTATTGCTCTTATAATGTCAGAAGTTCTTACTGTCCTTGGCAGTCCTCGCTGCTTGTAAGTTAAGTTTAGGTTTTCTCAACGCTTCATACTTAACACCTCTCTTGAGATCCTGCACCATAAGCTACCAAAGGTACCAACAAAAAGCTACAGATATTCTAAGAAGCATTAATGCTCAATAAAATATTAATTTGGAAAGTCAATGGCAAGAGCTCAAACTCTGGACGTTCCACAAGGCTTACCACAGAACTTGCTGAATCAAAGTTTTTATTACTGTCAGTTTTTCTCTTAAAAAAACCCAACCCATAAACACAAACAAACTGCAACAATTCAAAAAAAAAACCTTTTCTCCAGCAAATATTTCTTGTGACTGCTGCACTGTAAGTCCTACACTTGATTAGTACATCTCCATGTACTGGTTGTACATGAAAGCACAGGGTTAAGACTTACTGGTTGTTACAAGACAGGTTACAAGTAAGGGAGTATGCAGCAATTCCAGCAAAAGGATCATGAATTCCTCCCAAAGCTTTTAAGCAAAAAGAAAGAAGTCATGCACTGATTATGCAGTTCCCCTTAGCTCCTACTTCATCTTCACTGCTCTTCTCCACAGGCTGGCTCTGGATTTGTTTACTTTGGTGTTTAACTCAGATGAGAAGTGCATTTTCATAGCAATTTCTCCACATAAAGGTACTCTGAAGCACAGAAAACAGATTACTTTTGGATGAAACAAAACTGCCAGATGTACTGCAACTGTTAATGAGTGTTAGGTCCCTGGGACCTGCCAGATTTGAGCTGATAGTAAGTCACACCCCTCCAAAAAACAAACACACCAACAAAATCCAGCAAGCCTGTGCCTGGCCCTCAGCACCATCTGTTTCACTCCACAGATCTGCTCACCCTATGCCGCAGTTTTTGCTAGTGTAGCTCTACACTAAGAACAATGAAGTTAAGGTATCTTCTTGCCACCCACCTTGGGTGGCTCTGCAGTGCTATATACTATCATAGAACTACAGATTTTCCCTTATACTTCTCATCTATCAAGATTAAAACCAAGAAATATGTATCATGATGTAGTTATAGGAAAGTTTCAATATCAAATTTTGGAAGTAGGTTTTATGATGTCTAAAAACCTTAATCTTTTCCACTTAATATTCGCTGTTAAATTGCAGTTTGGGCAATGAAAATGGACAGTTTCTTTCTTTTCCTTTTCCTTTTCCTTTTTCTTTTTCTTTTCCTTTTTTATTACAGAAACACAATACTGCTAAGGGTGAAAATATTTAATTATTTAAAAATATTACATACTGGTTTTGTTTGAATCATGAAAATACAAGCTTTCATGTTAAGTTTTAGAAATAGCAATATGACAGTGGGTCTCCTGTATAAATAAAACATGCTGAAAAATGGAATAGTATGCATAAATTTAATAAGATACAGAACCCTGTAAATCAGCTTATTTCACATCCACAAGATTTCATGAATTTGATATGTTGTGACTCAATAATACAGAATAACTCCTGGATTTGACACTGTACATTCGATACCAAATAACAAGTTCTAAACTTTTCACATAATTATGCTGCTGAAAAGATAAGAAACATTTGCCTCCACGAAAAAAGCTTTTTCTTATTCTTGTCAAAAACATATTCTTGACAGATTTTATGGATTTTAATGTTTTGTTAACTCTTACAGTATTTTCAGTTGCTATTGTAGTATTTCAAGTCAGTACAAAACAATTGCATTTCAGCAATTTTAAAAGTATGCAATTCATTTCTTCATCACTTTTAGTGAATTTTTAATTTCAACTGACACTAAACTGGCAGTATATATACTGTAAATTACTTAGGTATGGTTTTTGCAGCTCTGTTTGTGGAAGAGTGTAAAATAAACACATCATATAAATAAATAATATAAATAGTCAGTGGAACGAGAACATACAAGTAAAGTGTTGGAAATATAGTATTTTCTTTCCATGAAAAAACTTTCCACTGAAGGTGGAAAATGGACCTGAAACAAAATGGAGCCTGAGGAATAAATTACAATTCGGCTAAATTCAACTTGCTCATTCAACTCATTTACAGCAATATCTTTGTACTTTTGCCAGTGCTACACATTTGCATTCTACTAAGAATTATGCAGAATGAGCGATGCACTTCCCTAGTTTAACCCACAAGCTTGCTGGTACAGCTCCTCTGAATGAGACCCATGTAGTGGTTTGATCCTCATTTCTAAACAGCCTGTGCAACTGCTGTGAATGAATTTATTGGGTTAGTCTCACCACAAGGCAGACAAGTTGTCAAGGAGAAAAAATATATATTTGTTGCTGATGTTATTCAGTATGCTACAGAAGCATAATCACTGATAGTTTAAAAGCTGGTTTCACAGTATTTGTTTAAACTATATGTGAATAATGTCACTGACAAGCCCTGAGAAGTTAATAAATGCCATTAGAAAGGCTAGCTATGATGATCCTGTTTTGTCCATTCCGTAGTCTTGTTCAGGATACATCGGAGGCATATTCTGGCAGACTCAGAGACAGAAAATTCAGCTTTCATTAACACCCGTTCCTGCATATTTTTGTCCTGTTCATTGAACATCTCATCACTGTGCAAGGCAGAAGTCCCACAGAAAAATATGACTCAGTTACTTGGCTATGATACATTAATGGATAAAACCAGGGCAAAGAAAAGGATTTAAAACCACCTTCAAACACTAACAGTAATCAAGCCTTGTCTTAATCCAGAACCACAGTTTTGCTCAGTAGAAACTTTACCAAGTGAACTTTTAACTTCCAAAAAAGTAATAGTTTTTGTGTGCAGATCAACCTACAGAGGGAGACGAAACATACATTTTAATACTTTATATGACTCTGCCAAATGATGAAGACAAGAATTTGTGGGGGTTGGTGAGTCTGAAACAAATTTAGTGTGATCACATTAATGATAGCTTTGCAAGCACTGTGTGCCTAAGTGGCTGACATCTGAGTTGTAGTCCAGCTCTGCTAAAAATCAGATTGCACAAACACTGAGTTATCGCATATATTAATCTGGTGAGAGTATACTTTTCTGTTTTCTACAGAAATAATAAACATAATGAAATGCTCAGCTTTCTTAGCAAGAGTCACTGAAAGGTCTTCTCTCTCCTTGCAAAAGAAGGAAGAGCATGCTGACTTTGAATGTGAATCTTTAGCTCTGGCATAGCCTAGTAGGTGCCTACATGGTACCCTTTCAATTAAACTGGCAGGGGAACAGCATTCTGAGGACGGAGCATGCTTGGTGAAAAAGGAGTATTCACAACCAGAGTAACCACCCCTCCCTGCCCCCAGTGTCAACCACCCCCTATTGAACAAGACCAAACAATTATTTTCAAATATCTTCATGCAAAAATCCAAATGGTTTTACTGGGTACTGTGCAAAGCTGGAGGAAGAAATCTTTTCATTGAAATACTTAAGGAAAAAGAAATCATTGTGCAAGCTACCTATTTTTCCATAACCTCTCCCTTTAGGAAATTTCAACCACTAGCAAAAAATATGTATTTCTAATTGGAAAAATCACTCCAGTTACTGCTGGAGATGTTGTTTCACAACTCCTGTATGGCAGCTGACTTTATTAGCTGGATGACATCTCCCAGTATGAGCCAAGGTTAGTGACACCAGGAAGTGTATGATGATAACTTTGGACTTCTGAGTTCTGAGCTTAATGCACGAATGAAAACAAGGATGCAAAGTACAGTAATTATAATTTCTGAATGTCACTAGAGCAGCATTTTGGATTTCCAGGTATTCAGTTGTTTTTTTTTTTTTTTTTCCAGACATTTTTAATTAAATAGGACAAGCTTTTGTGGAGAAAATTAAGTGAATCCACAGTAAGTTATTTCTATAGAGGTTAAGCATAAGATTCAGTGCGGAGCATCTGTGTTACTTGGCACTGAACTTGGCAAACATGGGTTTACAATAATTCTTCAGCCAGGCCTTATTTTCAGAACTTGCGACAGTGCAAGCTCAGATTGGCCAGGATCAAGCCCTAGCTAATGACAGACACCTTAGGCAGGCCAGGGAATGCCCAGCGTAGTGGAGGAAACTATTTATATGTTCTACGTGTAGGGATTTGACACTTTCTATGTAAAGCTGTATCACATTTTTGCCCATCTGTCATGAGCACCACGAAGGCTGCAAGTTCCTCAGGGCAGGAACCTGTTAAACACTTAGCACAACACAGGAGCTCCATGGCAATAATTACCACTGCTATTAAATCCACTGTGGCATAGCTGTTTCAGTATCCTTACTGTAACTCTTATTTCTGTAAAGCTGTCAGTATAATAATGTTACACTGAATTGCAACAGGGAGGTTTGGGGAAATGTGAGGAAATGGTCTATCAGTTTCCCTGATCTCCTGCCGTGCTAGGCAGCATTTTTGACACTGATATTCCATGGCCACACTGCTGCCGAGAACGAAAAATGTGTTCATGCAATCAACGTGTGACATCATATGGTAATCACCCATCAGGAAAACTCCTAGCTTCTGTGCACATTATGACAACAACTGAAAAGCAAACACTTTTGCTCCCAAAATTAAAAGCACCAGATCTTTCCTCTCGCAGTTTAAGCACCTTCAGTTCAAACCGAAATCACAATTCCATGCTCCATTTCTCCCTTGTGGAAGACAACTCTTTGTTGAACTAATATAGGTACGAGTCACCAGCTGAGATCGAGACATGAAATATCTCCTTTATAGACAGACTTTTTTCGCTCTGTGTATACAAAGTGGCGAAGAACACTGCCTTTCCAGAAGCATCCCTTAGCACTCTCTGCATCCTGCAAACCCACACATGGCTGCAGAAGGGTCTGGCTGAGCAGAGTCCAACCCTCAGGCCAGGGCCCATAATAGCCCTCCTCATATAGGTGAAGTAAGAAATGGTCCCTAGGTAGACTCACTGTGAAGATACTGCTCTGATGGAAATACTTTAGGTGCAAAATAACAAAAAGGAATCCATCCTGCTGCAGAAGCTCAAAGATCTTTCTGAATCTCAGGCTCTGTTACACTCCAAATTATGTTTTCTAGGCGGGACCTGAGGAATTAGCAGGATGTAAAAAAGGTCTTTTTTTTTTCTTTTGAAGGAAATTGTGCAAAGACAACTTCGATGTGTGTTCCAATACCTGAGCAGATCGAATCCACCTCATTGTTTTTAATACGGAAATATTAATATAATTCTAAAAATCAAATTTTTGTGCATTATTTACACAGAAATTCTTACTTACACTGGTAGACTTTCCACATATAGAATTAAAAATGTTAAACTAATATTTTCTTATATGCTTTTCTAAGTGTATGACTACATAAACAAGCCCCTTCACACACACAGAATATTGTACAAATGCAAAACAAAGTTTTATGTGGCTTTTTTTTTTTTTTAAGAATAAAATAAAACTTCCAGGTTTGCAGATGCTAAATGATTGATACATTTTCCATTTAAATGCAAATTTGACTTTTTGTTTTAATGGGATGACATGTATTTTTCCCCAAATTTTTCAGAAAAAATCATTCTGAAATATGGGAGAAGGTTGGAAGAATGAGATCTGTCTAGATTTGCTTGGTATAATTCTTAGTAAGACAACCTTGATGCATTTTCTTTTATCAATTCATCTTAGTTTTTTGATCATTCATTTCTGAAAAGAAAATGAAGTGTGTTGTACATCTTCCAAATTAAACAGGTTAAGTAAAAGAGAAGACAGTTTACCCATAGGTATTTGTGCTTATGGGGTGAGAGGGAAGTGGATTTTGCAAAATAACGATCTTCTGGTAGTATAAAATACAGGGCAAAAAATAAGAGTTCAAGAGTAGCATTATAATGACCAAAATTCACTATGCGTTTTTTATTATGTCGGAAAAAACTCTTTTAAGAAATGGAAATCACTACATTCTATTGATTCATGCACGGAATCTTCAGACATAAGTCATCAGTGTTGACACTTTCAAATACATAAAACGTGACATCTGCTCCTACAAATGCACTACACAGGCTGTAAATCATCAAAGAGAAAAACAGTTCAATGTCATTTCAGCCACTGTAAGCTATGGTTTACAACTGAGAGATAAAAATAGTCATACTGTCTCTATGACATCTAAACCACTTTTCTATTGCAGTATTCTATGTTCTAATTTATCTTTGTGGTTGAACAACACACAATCAATTGTAAGCAACTAGTGTAGTTTGATTCCAGTCAACAGCAATTTTCTCCAGCTTTATCTTTTTTCCCCCTCACTGCACTGACTTTAAGTGCTCTCTCAAACCCACCCTTTCCAGGCCAGTGTTTTGTGGAGACTCTGAGGACTTAAATTTGTCATTTTTAATCACAAAAATACAAGAAAATAGGCATAAC
This sequence comes from Chauna torquata, assembly GCA_013399475.1. Classification (NCBI taxonomy): domain Eukaryota; kingdom Metazoa; phylum Chordata; class Aves; order Anseriformes; family Anhimidae; genus Chauna; species Chauna torquata. The sequence continues at coordinate 164,546 of VXAL01010040.1, forward strand.
TTACATGTAATGGTTTCAAAATACTTGTAAAATCCTTTCTGAATATCACCATATCTGCATTCACACTAATGAAGAATTTATATACGCATTTGTCTACACTGATATCAGGGACCACTGTACTAGATATTTTTTCATGCATCATTTCTCACCAGAGAAAACAGTATCAAGCACCTGGATTCTTCCTTGAAAGAAATGCAAAATTGCCTCCTATAGCTACTTTGTCAACTTAATTAGTATTCAAACCAATATTCGATTTGCATAAAGTACTAAAAAATTTTTTCAAATCTTCAGTGATTTACTTCATTTAATTAGAAAGTGAGAACATGACTATCACAAGTGGCATATTTTGTTATTATTAGCACCTAAGAGATCACAACACGCATTAGGACTTAAATATTTTTTGTGGATGATAAAGCCCAAGGAGGTGAATTATCTTAACTACTAGTATTTGCATTTGTGGTAGAAATAAAACATTTATATGGCTAATGAAAATGTAAGGAATAGACACATCGGCATGACAAGTGACGTAATCATCTTGCAATATACCACACATGGGTAACTGCTAGCTAGCAGAGAGCAAGAACAGAGCAATGCATGAAAGAGTCAAAGCCCAGGCTGAGCAGGAAATAGGTTTTTCTATTACCAGGTTGCAAAATTTTCCTAATCTAGATAACAACAAAATCACATTCCCCTCAATTTTGTTTCATACTACTGCAAGATTTCTGTGAAGTTCCCTGAGAACTCCCTCTTTGCTGGGAAGGCCATTTCCCTTGCACTTGGAAGACCAACGTCCAAGCTCTCACTCCGAGCAATCCAGATCTTGCCATTAGACTATTAGACATCCTGGAATTGATGTCACAAGCATGCAATCACCAAAAGTAGCAAAGAAGCCCTCTCACTCAGACTTTCACTGAAACAATGATACTACTGCAAGAAGTTTTACTATTGACTTAGTTAGTTTTCCACTGACAAACAGTTCTTAAAACAATCTAAATGCATTGGTCCCATTGTGAGTTTACTACAAATCTTATGAGAGGTTTTGTCATCTTCTCTTCTCCTGTAATTGACTGTTTCTTGAATTTTACTTCCTTAAGCCCTTTTCTAAATGTAAACACTACCTCTCACTCAGTCACCAGACAGGTCTGTATAAGTCCTAACAGAGTGGGGAAGTCAACCCAAAACTGTGATTCGCATACTTACATGTCAGATACATACATCTGTGAACTGACAGAAACACAGCCACTGACAGGTCACTGCAGGAGTACTCCTGCACGTGTGCCCGCAAGCCAGTACAGCACGGGCAATACTGCATGCCCGCATGCGCTGTCAGAAATACCCAGTGCGAGGGAGACTGTTTTGTTTGCTTTGCCTGTAACTGACCCCAGGGAGGGTCACTGTGTTTTGTGGCCAAGTGTGCTATCTATCCTGCAAACTATATATTAGTGACCATAGGACATATTCTGCTCCATTAGCGATCAGTACCTGATAGCAAACTCTTACGCACTATAGCACAATATTGCCCACTGACTTTGTCTCCCTATCCATGTAACTTCCACAGCCTTTGCATGATACTTCGGTTTTATAAATCCCAGATCTCAGACATATACTTCAGGGAACTCAGTTGCAGTGTTGTCCAGAACTTGTCCCATTTAGCATGTCTTTCTAACTAAATACTTGCCTGTACATTCCCAAAATACAGTGTGCTGTCAGCCAAGAAGCCTAGAAAGCTAAATCGAATTTCAGACATTTGCACCAGAGGTTCTTTCCAATTCTGTTACATAGTCATATGGTCTAACTCATAGCAAGATTAGAAAGGCAACATTTTTTCACACATTTCCACATAAAATCTTGATTTTTTTTGCCATGTGCATGCGCACATACACATACATAACCATAAAGGAAATGAAGACGCGTGTGTGCGCATGCATGCACATAAAAGCAGATAAGCAGATCTTATCTCTCTCCACTGAAGTGTCTCTTTTCTTTCCAACTGTTGCTCTCCTGAATGCTTCTTGAGGACATGCAAAGTGTTGTCAGTTCTCACTGAAACTCAGTAAAAATTGGGGGATACTCAACAAGTTCAAAATACATGATCCGCAGACACGCATTATAACTATACAGAAGAGAAAGCCCAATTCAATTTGTAATTACGTAATAGCACAGGTCTGTACCTGAAAAGAAAAACCTGATGAATAGCTAGCCTTTCTGAAAGCTAACCTAATATAATTTATTCCAATAAAACATATGAACTTTGCTGCCCTGCTTATCTGCTAAAACTAAAGAGATGTCTTATATATCAGAATTGGATATTGAAAACATTCGAATACTAACTTTAGCATTATCAGAAATAATAGTATCAAAAAATTTATTTTACTTTCATTGGAAAAAAATTACCATATGTCTGGACATTTGTTTCTATAGTTAACTGGACAGCATAAATGCATATTAATCATCGTCTTTCATGAGGGACAATCCGAATCTCATTCTTAAAGTGAAATGACTATAGTTTTTCCACTTTGTAGTTCCAGAAAGTTTTCTTAGATGGAGAAATTCAATAGATTTTATTGCCTGCTCCAACAATTTCCAAAAATATCCAGGATTTCCAAATTCAATATTTGAGATGCTTCAAACTGTAGCACACTGGTAAATATCTTCCATGGGTGCTGTGAAAACGTAAAAACATGAAAGAATCCAACTATTTAGGCTACAAAAATAACTCCTGTAATGTCACAGGCTTCCACAGTTCCTCCTAATATGCAGCATTAATTTTTTTCTCTGAAATCATACAGAGTGAGGCAAAGGTACTTCTCATTATTGAGTCCTTCATTGTATGCAAATTTAGTTCTATGGCAAAGCCTCCTGTCCATAAAGTGAAAGAGCAATTCTTCTATACGCTGCTCCATTTGCAGCCAGTTTTGAACAAAAACTTGTTTGGGGGAGGAGGCACAGTTGTATCACAGAAAAAAACGAACGAACACTCTTGATACTTTTTCTCCTGCATGAACTGTGGAGCCCAATTACTCAGGAAAGTCTCCCCATCGCCATCGTTAGGAGAACTTGGCGCCTTGTGATGAAAGGCCAACAACTACACCGGGCAGCCCTCTCCTTCCCATGAAAACTAACTGGTGCAAGTAGTGCTATTGCAGCCAATGTGCTTACTTGCACAACTAATTTGTTCAATGACAAAATAAAGGTTGAACAGTGAGCCATCATGTACAGGTGATGGGGAATTGAGGATAAAAAGCGAAAGGTATATCAAATGTAATTTATCTAGCATTACAGGTTATCTTTATTATTTCCATTTTGCTGCTGCATTTGTAGAACTATCATATAACTGGAAAAACAAATTACTATGTGACAAATCTATTAGTGTATAAAAGGAGATGCTTCTTACAAGTACTTAGAGAAATATACAATCCTCGTGCTATACACTGAACTCCCACTGACATAAATGAAAGCTTTACACAAAGAGTAAATACAGAATATGTTCCTCGGTCTTCATGCAAAAATCTGCAGTTGAAGAAATATTTTGCCTGACATGGAAAATATTAGCTGACTGGGAGCACCTGGGGAACAGACAACTTACATCTGAAATAGAAGAGTGGGTATGCGATATAATGCCTATTCTTTGCCAGTTCACAATATAAGCATTAATACAGGCGGTATTCACACTAAGAAGCATTATTAATAGACTGATTGTAACTCAAAAATGAATTTCAGTGACTTCAGCGTTTCTTCTAAATTTGTTCATCCCCTTATTTGGAAGATAAAAAATATTGCCAGTACTGATTATTTTTTCACAATAAAAATCCTCGGGCAGATGATTTAGAATGTGTTTTTGTGACTGAAACAGATAAGCTGAAGGAGGTTTGGATTTTATGTTTATGTGGCAGTAGTTGTGTACTTTCGCAAAAAACAAACAAAAAAACCAGCTTCCTTCAGAAGTTGTCTCAAATGATATCTCAAACAAATACAAAAAAGCTTACTTTGACAATAGTCCTATATCTAACAAGTTTATCTAGTGAATACTTATTTAATTCTCCATCCATCTGTCAAAGCCATGCAGAAAAGTGAAAGAAGGAAAAAGTTATATTGTCAGGCAGTAAGACTGAGTAACAGTAAGAAAACTGATTCTTTGTTCTTTATATTGCTGCAGCAGATTCGAAAATCTGCATATACAGGAAGCAATAAGAAAGGACATCTTCCAATGAAAGACTCATGAAAGAACGTCAACTATTTGTCCTTAGCAATTTTAGCCCATTTTTCTCCAAAAAGCCTTGGCATCATCTCATCACATTTCCTTATGCAATCACATATGGCCATGCAAACAAAGTAATTCTCTCCTTGAAATCTGCAATTTGATGTGCCTGTGAGCAAAGACCCAGGCTTTTCACAACCCATCCTTGGCTTCCCAGTAGTTGAGTTGTGTGTCAATGGGCCACTATACCCTCCACTAGGCCAGGTCGTAGTGCCCCAAATTACAATCCTGATCCTGGCTGCCCAGTCTCTGTGGACTATTGTCCAATAACCTTCCATATTCAACTGGCAGAAGCCTTTAATACAGTGTAAGCCTAATTCTGTACTTTGCTGAAACTGTCTGTAAAATAGGAAACATGAACAATTCTACATTTCCTGACTGGTGAAATACTGTTGGTTGAACTGAAGTATTTCTTGCCAAACCTGATGGGTCCACTGTTGGCTTCTTCAGTAACTGACATTTTATTTCACTTTCTATTGATGCCCTACTGGCATTGATGAGATGCACATAGCTTAATAAAAGCACAGTAATCACACATGTGCTTTCACTTGCATTAACAGCTCTGCCTAGCTGTCAAGACTTTGAAAACCTGTTATTCTTAATTCATTATCTAAAAATTATAAAAGAAAAAAATTTTAGTTTCATATGTGTATTGCTGCCAGTGGTTAAGCTTGTACTTGATTGTCAGGGAAAATCTAAGTTTACTAGGGACTATAAAGGACGCTCCCAATCTCATAAAGGGACCATGGTTGGCATATTCTCATCCATGCATGGAAGCTCAGTTTCCATGTAATAAGGCTACTACTTTATCAAACTTAGGACCAAGTTTATGGCTTCTTAAAGGTGATTACAAACTATTTTTGACACTTTTTGGTATATTTTCATGATAATAGGATTCGACCACTGCCAAAGTTTAGTTTAATTCAGTTTAAGACTGCATTCTCATAGGGGGTTTAATTACCTATTGATCTCGGCTGAACTGCTGCCTATCACCACAGTAGACAACTTTCGAGAAAAATCAATAGCAATATTAAGTCTCTTTTCAGTGTAAAGACTCTGATTGGATTGTAGGCTAAGGAGGTTTGTTTTCTGTTTTATTGTTCTACTCAGTTTTTTTCAGTTGGATGCTTCCTTGAGAACTGCACCTGAATCCAGAAGCTGTTATCCATATAAACGGCTCCTATTAAAGCCTCATTTAGATCAACAACACTTCTAAATGGGTTAGAATTTGCAGTTCTGGACCTTACAGCTTCAGCCACTTCTTGTTTGATCTGCCTTGTGATTTCCACACAACAAACCTGGAGAGAGGAATTTACTCACTGCTGTATACCAATCCAGGGAATTGTTCCATACATTTTTAGCATTTTTGTACCATCTGAAGCCAATTCTGAGTAAGAAGCATTCTTTACCTAATCCAATTTATTTAGTCAGACTAAGCAAGAAAAATGAAGTCATCTAGATTTTTTTTTGCTTGTTTGGCTTACGTGATTAAGGAGAAAGGGACAGAAATGATATTCCTTTTGGGAGTAAATTCAATTCAGTACTATTGAACAACTTTTATGAATTTCAAGATATCTTTGAGGAAGGCATTCCTTATACATTTTCATTTATCATTTTGTGTTTCTCTAAATCTCTATTTTTAAGTTACAGTAGCCCAGAAATTGATTTAAACCAAAACCATAACTTTTTTGAGGCTCATTAAATGGTAAAATACATTCTTCACTTTTGTTTGTAAAACTGACATTAAGTTTTTAGTACTGGTACTAAATTGTTCTCAGTGCCCAAAAATATTTTACTGGATTCCCTCTGTATGTGAACTGTGAAAAAACACAAATGAGTTCAGCTATAAGACCTTTCTTAAAGAAAGAGAAACTTTACTCCCACAGAGCAGTTCTGTAAAAATTCTGATATTCTCAAAGTGTAATGTTCAAATATTTCATTATAGCACTTCTGACTCTACTTTTTCTCACATCACTGATACTCTTGCTATTTCCTGGCACACATGTTTAATAGTTTTCATACTCTTAACTTAATCTTTGAGCAGGACAAGAAAGCAAAAACAGAGATTAATTTCATGTAGGCTAAGATCTCAATCCAATTGATGGTACTTCAAAAAGCAATAAAAAATACAAACATCTAGATTTCATCAGAAAGATAATCCTATTTAAACAAAAAGCTTGCGAAGGATCAGAAAAAAACAATGGTGAATAAAGAAGTAAATGACCCTGTGGCAGCTTTAGCATTTGTATGACAATGACAAATAGACACCAGTTAGTCTAGGCTATATTCCTAAAATTCATTTCACACTTGTTTTTAGTTTTCAGGATTACTGTTCTCTAAACGTGCTCAGAAAAAAAGCAGCTAGTTATTACACATAACAGTTGCATAGTATGGATGAGTGGTGTTACAGCACTTGTAATTACACAAGCACAAACATGATGGAAATTAGTATTACTGTAGATATCAAAAGCAAACAGACCTAATTAAAGAAATAACAGCAACAAACCCAGATGCAACCCAAAACAAAAAAGGACAACTCCAAATCTAATGAATCCTTTGAATATTAATTACAGAATTCCTAACAATACACTGGGAAAGCTCTCTTGGAGAATTCAGTTTACTGTTTAACAGTTTCTGACTAATTTTATTAACCTGTACATCTGAGAGGATCAACCCCCTCTGGGTTTAATTAGAAGAAAATTCAATTTAAATCTAAATGTCAACAGTGGTTACTAATTATGGCAGGGCCCTGGACGAGACATCCAGTCTGTAATCAGGCAGTTCTCTGCTAACAATTAACAGTTTCTTTCTGAGTTATAAGTGCATTAGTTTGTTTTTTTTTTTTCCTAAATAAATATGATTCAGCATGGGACACGGCTAATATTAAGAGCACCTACTGCTAGGTGCAGACATGCAGAAGAGGTTGCCAAATTAAATTACAGAGATTTCTCAAACATATAGCTGAATAATAAGCAGCTACAAAACTAGGTCAGGGTCGCAAGCAGTCGACCACAGCCCCTCCCCCAACATGCAAAATAAATATCCCCACTATCTCTGAATAGAAATCACTCTTTTGTTATGCCTTTTGTCAGGAATACATTATTGCAAAATGATATTTATTTCCACAGTCTTCGCAGCTGTGAGCAGGGCTGAATTAATCTTTCTAGAACTGATTTCATCTTCAATTTCATGTTTATGATTATAAAATGTAAATGTATTATTTTAAAGAAAAATGACAATGGAAGGCATAACTGTAAAAAGGCAGCTCTCTATCTACTGGTCGGATTTGTCCTGTACTAATGAAGTAAATAGCCAACTAATTGTTAAATAAAAACAAACATTATCAAAATGCATTGTAGAAAATGGGTAGAAATACAAAAAGTAGGGAGCCATCTAAAATGACACCATGTGATAATCTAACCTGAACAGCACATATGTGACTTTAAACAAGAGAATTACCAGAACACACAAACACGACCAAAACTAGGGTGAGCGTAAAGGGTTTAGTCATTTAACTTTAAAGCAGCCCCCGCATTCTCAATGCTACTACTAAGGACAATACCGAAAATGCTGATTATGGCTGAGCATTCCTATTTCTCAGCTTGGTGACAGGTTTGTCAAAAATTACAATAGTCTTTTCTGAACCATTTCATTCTGATGACCTATTAATTAATTACACCCATATCCATAAACTAACTGTACTGGGGTTTGTGGCAGTTGTTGACAAACGTGTGTCATTTAACCTTGGGACTTACCAACCTTTGTGCTCAAATACTCCGGACAACACATTTTGAGACTTGATAGCAGTAATTTCTAAAAATGACTGTTTATGAGAAGGAAAGCAGAAATCAGAGGAAATCTACATGGAAATAGAGAGCCTAGTCTAAGCTGATGTAATAAAACCATAACAATCAAACATGCTTGTCTTGGACTGCTCTTAGCCAAACAGGAAAGCTGGTCTCTTTCTGCGCTAAAAAAACAAAATAAACTTTTGAAAAAATCATCTTTTGTAGAGAATATGTTAAAAGTTATGCACTGGGCATCATTTTGATCATATCTTTCTTTGCAACGTGTTTTTTTGACCAAAGACTACCAAGTGGCAATGAACATGCTAGCATCATTGCTGATAAACATTTGGGTAAGAAACCGTAATTACAGCTTCAGATACATTCTTACTAGTGAAGACATACAAATCAGTTGGGATGAAGTGAATGCAGTTCTTTAATTTAATTTAGACTTCAATTTGTATTTTTTAAATTAAATCCTAAACCTGAAATCCCTTATGCATGTGCTTGACTTTAAATCTGTAAACACTTTTATGACCTCCCAAGGGCTGCTCATAGAGCAAAAATTAAGTATATATGGATATATGTATGAAACACTTCCAAGCATTTAAGCAGGTGCTTATTGTTAAGCATGTGCTTAAAACACCTCTATTCAAGAAAGCACTTACGGCTATTAAATACTGCATATTATGCATATTATGTAAGGCTTTCTTGAATAACGATAAAACAAGCACATCTCAAAATTAAGCATCTGCTTACCTCTACTGCTGAATTGACATGGTGTGGTTTTTGAAAAGGATTATGCACATTTTAAAGTCTAAAGCAGAATATGGCTCTTAAAACCTTATGATGGAGTGGTTGCAGAAGATGTTCTACAAATGTAATACTTGAACCTGACAAGAAAATTACACAACCATGACTACATTTGGATGCACCAACTCAGATTAACCGCATGCTCCCCACATACACCAATGCCTGTTGATACTGGCAGCTATCTATACAAATGAACTCCAGCGGTCAGACTGAAAGTGTCTTGTGCATCCTATGCCTATTTTTGCCACCACAAACGTTAGATACCTTACTGAGGTACGAGCCCAACAGCCGTGAGCTCCCCCTTGAGCAACGTGTGTGCCTTCCTTGCACCATCCACCCCAGGTACTCTCCAAAGGTACATCTTTCTCCACCAAGAAAAATGGGATTCAGGACACCTCAGCTCCTAGTCTCGTCTGAATAAATGTCTGAAATTAGCCAGGACTGAGAGCAGGAAATAACTTCAACTGACCTCTGAAATTGCTACTTGCAACTCCTGGGGATGGAGAGAGGAAGAGGGAAGAAAGGACAAAGAGCTTTCATCCCTCCCT
>VXAL01010040.1:174249-226914 GCA_013399475.1 Chauna torquata
GGTGATTATTACACTTCTCGGGTGGTTAAATTCATGCATCCTTTAGTTTCATGCCTTGTAATACTTCCTGAGGCATGTAACAATCACCCAGAAATACTCTGCTAGCTGAGCTTTCTTATTTGGTTACAATCTGTGTGTGAAATTTTGGCCTCTGTGAAGTCAGCAGAAGTTTTGCTATCAACTAAAACAGGGCAGGGCTTCACACTTCATGTTTCTAAAATACTCCCTTTTTTCAGTTCCTTTAGTACTTCTATTTTATACTACTATTGCTAAAATTATAAACTGTGGTAACCAATGATGTAAAGTATTTTATAAGATCAAAATTCCAACATTAAATCACAAGGAATAAAAATAAACATTTCTATTTTCTGCCATACATACTACAAACAGTAATTTAAAGAAAATTTCAAATCACAATTAACACACTTTTTAGCCTTTCACTAAGCAAAGGCAAGAGCCTCTATGTATTTTCCCATCCCTGAGGGAGTCTATTTCTACTCCATGTTCAACTGAAGTTTTAGTTGAGATCTTTTGATAGTACCAAAAAGGAAGTTCTTTTAACCACAGCTCAATAATAAGGTGAATGGAAAAACAGTTGGTTTCCTTCTGCTTCAACTGTTTACCTTGATCTGTTTTAAGCAAAGAGAAGAGAGAGTCTGTATATATTCTTCATTACATAACAACCACAAGTTAAACCAAAAAAAAAACAACCCTGTAAAATACTGTTTTGTTCTCATGACTGAGCTTCTATGGTTCTGATTTTTCTAAGTAATTCTGCTTGCACCTGAAAACAAGAGACCCAAGAGCTTTAACTTGTCACTTGAAAGGAGTGCTAAAGGACTACTTAATACATAGCCATAAAGTGTAGACTTAAACTAACATCGTTGTAAACAAACAAACAAAGACGAGGAGAGCTATAAATTCTGCTGTGAACAACAAAGAGGAACTACAGATTACACTTATGTGTAGGTGAAAGGAAATCTGTCATGATTTGGTACAACTGAAACCTGGCATGACAATTCACGTGACTGAAACTTATCCGTAAAACCTAAATAGGAAAGATAGCCAGGAAGAGCAAGAATGTGGGCCTCCATGTTAAAGGTATCATTTACATACTTAAGACTTACAGGATAATTCAGGACAGTTGTATCTGATTGATAACAATATCTGGTCTTTTATAGCTCCCAACACAGATGAGAAAATAGAAGGAGCAGGACTCTAAAAATTACTTAGAAATATGTGTAAATATGTAGAAAACATCTGATGCTATTGATAAATTATTTTTAAAATGTCTTAAAATTATAAGTCTGTTACCCGCATAAAAAGTAAAGCAAACAACTTAAAATCATTATGTACTAGGCCTCAATGTTATAGAAAAAGATAACTTGATCATTGCCTAAAACTGTTGATTGCAGTATCACATTTTTTTTTTATTTTTAAAAACATCAGCATTCCAAAATAATTTTAAAGACAATTACAAACAAAACTGAGCAAAGTAGATATTCTAATGCAAAAGAATAGCCAAAATCAGACTATAAAAACCACACAATCTTGCGATCACGAAAGAAGGATTTTTTTGGCAAAAAAACATCCTAGCTGAGAGGAGAAGTAGCTGGAGCATTTTTTTCTTTAATATCTGGCAAAAGGGAAAATGTGGAAACTTACAGAAGTATGTGCAAATCAGCAGTTAGAAATGCAGACTATTGATTATGGAAGCTAGCAGTCTGAAGAACAGTATCATTTCTGGTACAGTTAAATAGAGTAATGAACCAATAAAATTTGGGCAATGGCATAGCTCTGGTCCCAAAAGTTGATAGTGAGATTATCAGTTATGATACAGAAGAGAAATGAATCTCATACATATTTCAGAAAGAGGAAAGGTGATATATTCATTATTTGCTGTGACAACCAGATACTTGTGAGTTCCTTTGTAACTATGTAGGTTACTAAACAGTTAAAACATGACAAATTCACTGGATCAGAGAGCTTATACTTAAGTTTTAAGAAAGGATTGTCTCAGGAGATCTTGGTACCCTCCCCTGACTTATTTTTTACTAAACTTTGAAACACTGGAGAAGTTCAGGTTGACTGGGGACAAAAAACATAATGTACAAATATTTTAGAAGTATAAATAGAGTAAGATCAGACAAGACTCATCTTAACCTGAATCTAGATTCATCAAAGCCTGTTAAATGATCTAATAATAAATACTAAAAAAGCAGGTGAACTAATGGCATTTAAATTGATTTTATAGAAGAAGGCTCTTCTCTAAAAAATCTTATTTTTATCATGACATCACAAGCCTGACTAGCAAAAATATTTAAAAGACGTAATAGAGTTGTTCTTCTCTTATCCTTTAGTTTTCAGTTCACTAATTGTTTTTAACTAGTGTACAAACTCAATACGATCCATAATAAACAGCAATACCCTATTAACTGACAGATCAAAAAAAAATTGCTAATGGAGAAATATCATTCAAAGAAATGCTTCTTGGAATAACATTCTCAACCTGAAGCTATGCAGTATCTCTGTCACTCACCTAGTATAATTTGGAAGAAATGTAAAGAGCTGATGAAGCCACAAATAGCAAGTGGATGAGCTATAGAAAAGCACCCGTGAAGTGGACTGATTTGAACAGCATTTGAACACAGTTTTGTATAGTTCACTTTTGTAAATCAACAGTGGCAAGCTGGAAAACAATCATGATGTAGTCACCTGCACATGAACTGCCAGAGTAACAGGTAAGAATGATGTGGGTAAGAATGAGAGAATACCCTGCTATAAGCAAGGAAGTAAGGAACAGCTGCAGCTCTGCAGCAAGTTCAGGTGGTCAAGAGTATTGGAATATCACATCCAATTCTGGCTTGTCTACACTTCAAGTAACGTCCTGAAGCATGAAGAAACAATCAGGGGCAAAAGGAATGATTCAGAATATCAAACTACATAAATCCCAATAATTTACTGAAAATAAGGTTATCAGAAGCTTTCAACACAAACTGCAGATACCAACTCAAGGAAAGAAATTTGTGATACCAGGGAGTTCTTTACCAGCAACTAAACACAGAAAGAGGAAAAGTTTAAAATTTGAAACAGGCAATTCATGCCAAACAGAAAGTACACGTTTGATTGAGAATAATTTCCCACAGAAGCCACTTACATATGAAGTGTTTTCCATAAATAGAATCCTTGAATTAAGATTACACCAACAAAGCAGAAGCTCTGATGCAGAAGTTACTCAGTATGATTTCTTGGCCTCTGTGCACATGAGGTCAGTCTACATATCAGAACAGCACCTTATAAACCCACAATTCTGTCTAGGACACAGATTTTTATTAAAATTAAAAACAAAAGATGATCTACTCTCCAGGATGATATGTAGCATCTCATCTGCATTGCTTACGGAGTGAAACAAATTCAAGACGACAGTTTTGTCAGCTAGACAAAACCTCAGCCAGGGTTAGAAAGCCAACTCTTAGAAGTTGCAATTTGCATCTTCAGAGGATGCTCTTAAAATCCCTGCTGTTATCTGGCAGTGGGTCATCCTAAAATGCTCTAATGTCCTCACCTGTGAGTGTGTGTAGGGGGGAAATCAATGAGACTAGTATCTGCCTGATTTAAACTCCTGTATTATCATGGAGAAGGTAAATGTAAGACTACTTATAATTTCCCAGTCCTTTAGCTATTTGTCCATAATGTAATGGCAATAAAGCTCTGAAGTGATCTCCAACCTCCTTCACTGATGCACAGCTAAGTGTATGTATGCAGTTCCCAACAGCTCATCATCAAACCTGCTTCTAAAGAAAAACTTTCCAGTGAAGGAGTTACTGCAGTATTTCTAAGCAACCTGGTCCAGTGTCCTATCTCAGTCCCTCTTATAAGCTGGGAGTGGTTATTATCACTCTTCTTCATGAGTTTATGTTCTAGATCTTCCATTCTGAACATGAGCCATCAGTGTGCTCAGGTGGTCAAGAAGGCCAGTGCCATCCCAGCCTGCATCAGAAATAGTGAGGCCAGCAGGACTAGGGAAGTGATTGTCCCCTTGTAAGTGGCACTGGTGAGACCACACCTTGATTATTGTGTTCGGTTCCGGGCCCCTACAAGAAGGATATTGAGTTGCTGGAGCATGTGCAGAGAAGAGCAACAAAGCTGGTGAAGGGACTAGAAAACAAGAGTTTTGAGGCATGGCTGAGGGAATTGGAGTTTAGTCTGGAGAAGAGGAGGCTGAAGGAAGACCTTATTGCTCCCTACAACTACCTGAAAGGAGGTTGCAGCGAAGAGGGTTGGTCTTTTCTCTCAAGTGACAAGTGATAGGATGTGTGGAAACAGTCTCAAGCTGCACCAGGGGAGGTTTAGATTGGACATTAGGAAGAATTTCTTCATGGAGAGGGTGGTTAAGCTTTGGAACGGGCTGCCCAGGGAAGTGGTGGAGTCCCCATCCCTGGAGGTATTCGAGAGACATGTTGACACGGCACTAAAGGATATGGTTTAGTGATGGGACTTGGTAGGTCAGGCTGGTGGTTAGACCTGATGATCTTGATGGTCTTTTCCAACCTAGATGATTCCATTCCATGATTCTATGAGTTTTGTTGCTTTTTTAAATTTTTTTCCTGATTATATCCAGTGTGCCTTCATCCTTCACAGAACTACTCCAGCTCTGTATGAGTGAGTGCTAAGTAGAGCAGAAACTTATATAATTTTTGATGGGAAACATCAAAGAGTTAAAGAAGCATGGGAAGGCTCAAATCCTCAACAGAAATTTAACACTTCTCAAAATCTGTTAGAACTGGACACCTAATAATTTGAAGACCTAGGGCATATGAAGTTTGGCATTAAGCAGCAGTAAAAAAAATTCTTTTGAGGTCAAGTCCCAGAACTCCAATTGGTCTCAGGAAAGACCAGAGTGCAAAGATGCAATTTATCTGCAGAGTAGTTGGCTAAATTGCTTTAGTGACTGAGTAGAGCTAATAGCAGCTCTTACTGTAAAGCATACGATGTATGCTAAACCCACCACAATTTCCAAAAGGTCTGACAAGGTCAATTCACAAGGTCTTCTGTTCATTCAAACCAGAAGTAAAAATACATCCTAGACAATTATAAGGCCAATATTGGGAAGACAAAGAACAGCCTTCTAGATGGGTACATAAGGTAAAACACTCTTTTAAGAAGGTAATTGCCACGCTGTCACTGCAAAGCAGGCAAAAAAGTCAGAGACAATGTCCAGTTAGTGAGCTGAAGAAACAAAGGGCTTAGACCTGCACAACTAACAGATCTGATGTAATGTTAATTGTTTTGCTCCATGCGGGCAATAAGTAAACAATAAATCAGTTTTGCACGGACTGAGTAACTGTCAATTGCCTCCAAAGATAAGCACTGCACGATGACAGAAGAAAAACAACAACAACAACAATAAAACCACCCCACGTTAAAATTGATGCCATTGAAGAATCCACAGTTGGATTCCATACCTAGAATTCAGTGGACAGAGTGACGTCAGAAAAGGGTCTGGTTCTTTGAGAACAATTTCACAGTACTGAGGCCTGATAAAGACAATGATTTACTCAGCAGTGTCATAAATGAGCCCTCCTGGATGTAAGAATAATTTTAGGCACCAGGGAACTTAGGCTGAGAACGATGTCAGGGCTTTGGAAGTGGCAGAGCTGCTTAGACAGCTCCCAGCTTTGGGCACGGGTCTGAAGCATTAGTGGGGCAGGACACAGCGCACCTCAGACCCCTAGCTGGTTAAAAAGGCTAGTCCTCCATCCTATGCTGGGCTGAAACAGTGTGGTTAAAATGGAAAACGGTTAAAAATGTTGCTTTACGACACAGATGTCAAAGAATTTGATATCTGGAAAAGCCCCATTAGCGCATAGGAAGAACATATTATTGCACTGCTCCAGTTTATCCAGTTTATGCTGGTCCTTTAGCATCTTATTTGTGATACCACAAACAGGCTTCCTAGCAGAGCTAAAACTGTACTAAGCTTTAAGCTGTGGAATATCTCAGACTGTTCCAATCTCCTTCAACGTCTGAAATCAGAAACAAAACAGCTTTAATATTTATGTTTTCAAAAGGATGACGATGACTTTAGAGTTTTCAGTTAAGGAGCTACCCTGAGACTGTTACAATAACAAGGGAAAACAGTAAGTTGCACAATCTTGACCTTTTAAAATGTTCTCTAATATACCATGTAAAAAAAGTACAGTATTAAATAAGAAATTTGTTAGCCTTCTGCACAGAGGCAGGTTTATTAGCAAACAACTAAGTGGAACAAAAAATCTATAACCCTGATCTTATTGAAATAATTACAGAATCTTTAATGTCCCAGTAGGCATACACAGAGAATAAGATGGAGCACACAGAAAGAGCACAGTAATGAAAACAGACAGAAATAGGCCACTCATCCTACCTTTTACTTAGTGCATACAAACCACTGTCAAAAGTGTAAGACAACACAAAAATGATTAACTGACCAAAAACCAGTCAAAATTTCTTTTGTAGTACTAAATTTTAGGAACGTGTGGGGCAAAATTAAAATCAAAACTCACATTCCTGACAAGCAAATATTTTTTTTCATTTGTCTGCATGTATAATTGGCACAGTTTAGTAAACCTATGTAACATTGCAAAGTCGATGTTAAACCTTTTTGAAGAGCACTAGACGAATCTCACCATTTAACTATTCTGTATGTTGTTCATATTAAACCTAGAACAGATTTAAAATACACCTGAATATAGTTTGCAAAATTTAATTAGATGAAGAGAAAATACACACACAAATATAGATATTATACCAAAAGCAATGGATCAGATGAACTGGCTAGCTACAGTAGGCAGAACGATGTGGCCAAGTTTGCAATCCTGCAGCAACCTTCCCTCTTGCATTTTCTTTAAAATTTATTGGCCGTGATTACAAAACTTAGTGGCTCAGAGGGACCTTGAAACAAGCCAAAGCAAGGAGCACTGTGCTGCTGTGCTTCCTTGGAGCAGACTGGAAAGCAGTACGTGGCTCAGAATCATGTCCAACGTCCTGCTCCTCCATCCTCTCCCCTCTGCCCCTGGGATAAGCCTTGTTGTTCATGTAGTCCCAGTGAGACGTAACTGGTCTGGATATGGACAGCAACCACTTCTCTGGAAGACAAAGCCAAGATCTCAGCCCCTTCTTGCCCCTTCTTTAACCTGAACATGGAGGGGGTGTGGAAGCTTTGTACAAACTGTTTGCCACATGCTGCAAAGTACACGCTGAGCTCTTGGTTGAAAGAACAGGAAGTCACCTTCCTCATCCGTTCTTTCTTCCAGGAAAAAGAAGATACTGTGCAAACCTAAAAGAAACTAGTTTTTTTTTCTCCTTTCCTGTCTCCCCCTATACGTGCTAAAATTAGCCTCTTAATCATAAAGCCTCAACAACGCTTTGAAATTAACTTGTGATGAGCTCTCTTCACCCACCTAAGGAAACCCATAAAATGGGTTTTATTAAAGTGAATGGGATAAAGGTAAGTTATGTTTTTAACCTTAAAGCCCCCTGTAGGTACCTATTGAAAGCTTTGAAAGCAACTCCTGGAACTCAGACTCTTGGATGATATTATAATAAAAATATCTTCCCAGCAGATAGATAGGAAGAGTAGTTACTGTTGTGAGGGAAAGGCTAAATGATATAGAATGCTTCACAATATAATGCAATTGTAAAAACACTTCAGAATCACTACAATCTTTGATTTAAATCTTCCACATCTCATGCATAGCTCTGTTCATTCCCTTCTTTCCCCACACAGTCTGGAAGAAATACTAACAATCTCACACACAAAAGGTGACCAAGAAGTACCCTCAGGATTGCTGCCATTCCCTTTACCTTTCCCAGGGGAAAAGAAAGTTTTTTGTCATAGTGAGAATTTTCATTGTGACATAAGTTTGCAAAGGAAGGGCTTCATTACTATCTCCTAACCCTACTACTGTGAGATTACAAACATCCCAGAGATATTTTTTATTGTTTTGCCACATGATAAGCAAAGTTGCAACTACTTAAGGAGGTGTCTATCTACACCAAAGTTTCAAATTCCAGACCTGCTTGCTTTAGCGTTTTTAACCATTCAGATTTTTATTTTTAAATATGAAAAGTGCTTTACTTGTGAAAATAATTTCAACTCCCTCTAGGTATTTAAAGTTTCAATAACATTTACTGTTGTCTAGAGATTAAGAACTGATACTTTACGCTGAAAAAGAAGTTTTTTTTAAAGAACATTATGTGCAGGACTAGTTTTCTAGAGGCACATATCCTCCTCTTCTAGGAACTGCTGTACTTCCTGCAAGCTGCCAGACTCAAAACCACCTCTCTCGTCTTTATGTACCTGCTGGCCAGGTTGTCACTTGTACCGTGGCTGCTTTACACCACTGGCTGCATAGCAGTGTTCTAAGGCACCTATACATCCAAGTTTACTTCTGCAGGGCATACGCTCCTTCTCCCCATAGGGAAGAAATGAGGTAAGTGAGTCACACCACACCTTGGAAAGGGAAAGGTATTTTTGCTATTTACTATGAGATGCCTAAGAAAAAATAACTTACATTCCTTATTTGGAGATGATTTGAAGATGCTGAATGGAAATGAACATTACATTTAACCTAGCTACATGACACCTTAAAATTAACTTTTCTGTATTTATAGTGACGTTGCAAAGCTTAATGTTCTCTGCAGATATCTTTAAATTGATGTTAGCAATCAGAACAAAAATTTTCACTATACAATTCTATGGTACATTCAGAGGCCTTTAACAGAAATGAAATGTTGATACTCAGTGTTAATAATTATAATATACTATATGTTTTCTCTAAAGAAGGTGACTTCATGCATTCTGAAGTTTCTTACTTCTTATTAGCATCACTTTCAGGGTTGCCCCTCTTTCGACGACGAGCGCACAAACCAGAACAAACACATAGTGAAACGCTTGAAATTCATTATGCAGCTTCTGAAGTGCTCACAATACTCCTATTAAAAATGCATAACAGTGTTCTTACAAAGGGTCAACATTTTGCACTTTGATTTAATAAAGGAAAAGCTTTGCTGAATGTTTTAGACATTTCTCTGTGCTGCGTAAGGGTAGCAGAATTTCTGTTCTGCTCCTTCGACAAAAATTAGGGATTTGTTTCTGTTTGGAAGACAGTCCAGTCTCCAGATACACACTAACAACAAAGCAAATATTTACATGTTATTATAGGCTTAGCTTACTCTAGTCAGGCAGAGGGGTTCTGTTCAGACCTGATGGGAGGTGATTGTCTGCCAGGGAATGGGATTTTAAAATTCTGACAAATGTTCCACAGAAGCACTGAATGAACCCACACCTGATTCCCCTACCACCGTCCCTCTCCAGGCACAACTACTAGTTCTGTAGGCTGCCCTGTCCATCTCGGAACACACCAGCAGGGATGGTCTGCTTGGTTGCTGGATGTTTCTACCCTTTCCTACCTTCCATCAGGCACCTTGCACTTTGTAGGATGTTGGCCTAAAACAGTGTGCCCTAAAGTTATTATCACACAATTAATCATGCACAGTTTACTAAGTTTCAGTTAGGCCATCTTCTGCACATCCAAATAGTATTCTTCTTTAGATAGGAGAGCCTCAGAAGAAACTAGCCAAAATAAATTACTATGAATGACGACTTTGTCACAACAGAGACTGGGACCCATAATGGGTAATTTCTGATTGGGTCAGAACTTAAGGGATACTAACATATCTTCATTAGCAATATCTTTGCAGAAGAACTGTATGATGTTCCCTCACAAATAATTCTCCATGTAGTAAAAACTCTCGGAGAACAATCACAGCTCATAAGCCATCACCCAAGAATAACAAAGCAGGCAAGAGTTAGTGCAGAGACCACTATCTGCTGAAGCTCTTCCTCATTTGTTTTTCTTCACCTACCTAGTTTCATTTTGTGACTTAACATTGTGTTTGCAAGAGCAAATACAATGAGGACACCAGCCAGTCATCATGGAAGGCATAAGTGAAGGCTGAACCTCCACATGTAACTGCTGATGTTAACAGAGCTACTCCAAAATTAGGCTGGAGGGCTGCCAAATGCCAAACAGCTTATCTGGAGCTCACTAAGGTGACAGATTCCAGCTCGGTTTCTCTTCTTTCACACCATGTGTAGTGATGTGCCCACAGCCACCTCTCCTGCCCACTGGCTACCTGTGGGGCTTCTCCCTCTGTCTATCCTTTTGCTTCCTCACTTGCTGAAGCAGGATGAGGAAAGCAGTGGTGGTGGGGGGGGGCAGTCAAGGGCTGAATCTTAATCCCAAAGATCTCACACACCATACCCTGATTTTAGGGCAAGTGTGGTCAAGCCGAGCACCAGCAACTGTTACCTAGAAGATCACCCCACCCTACACTGAGGTCTTGATCAGCAAACTTCTCACACCAGAGACTTGGCCAGAGTGTGCATTGACTCCTTCCTGTATGACAGCAGCCTGCAAGAGAAAAGAGTAAGCTCCCCAGTCTTGCTCTGAGACAGAGCTGGTGACCAGCCACGCAGTTCTGTGAGTTTGGAAATGTTTACAGATTCCCTGAATTGAGATACCGTCTTCGAGGATCAGGTTCCTAGCCATCAAACACAGAGGGGGAAAACAGCCAATTATTTTGTATTACTTTGGCTCCCAGTACGTGCTAAATCAGTCATAAGATCATCCACAGCCTGTTCTGAGATTTGACAGCTACTACACACTTTCAAGTTGATTGCTACCAATTTGGAGCCTCTCAGAAACAAACATGGACACCCTGCAGATAGAGAGATTCACACATTTGGTGGAAGTGCCTTCAAAGATGAAGTTTGAAAAGAAAGTGCTAGTATTAAAATGTTATAAAAAGATACTATGGAATAAAAAACTCATAAAAACATTGTTTGACAAATTATAGCTCAAATTCCAAAAGAAAAAAGTTGCTGAAAGTATATAAGCCTATATGTAAATAAGCGTGTGTATATATGTGTATATGTACAGTATGAATGACAGATTGGAGCATCTGATCTACATACCAGAAGATTTTGAGCAGATTGTTAATTTATTTTAAACTGCGTAGTAACACTTCTAAAATACACTAATCACAACAGTGTAAATACTCTTTAAGATAGGTGTAACATACATATTCAGCTGATTTCATGTCTTCTGGGATTAAAAATGCAGATACCAAAACATTTTTTTTATATTCTGATGTCTTATCACCCATGAAAAAAAAATAAAAAAGGCATCAGCAGATTCAAGTATGTTTAGCAAGAAGTTTTTCCTATATGTATTCTTGAAATATAAGGTCCAAACTATATGTTATCCTTAAATCAACTCTAGATAATGTTTTAATGATGTCATTGTTAACAGTGCTTTCCTTGCAATTCTGTATGGCAGGAAAAAGATAGTGAGATATGAGACTTTGAGGATAAATAGTTGATCATAGTTAAAGACTGTGCTACACAACCCTGGTTTAAATACTCCCTGAATTTATTTTTTTGGCAGAAAATACATGTCAATGATCATGCACTTCATTCAAGTCCAGTGGAAAACTTTCACTTTGAGTTTTGGTTTTATTTAAACTTGAAACATTATTGTTAATTCCAGGGTAATTAAAACAAAGATTTGCTTAATTCTATACAAACTCTGTCCACATATGCCTGGTAAAAGCTCTATTTCTTTCTAAATATGTCTTTTGAGATATGAGGTGATCTATTAATTTCCAGGTACTGAAACACACGTGTAGATCCTCACCCTCATCTTTGATACCACACGTCATTTCCTCTAGGATTTTCCATACTAGGTGTCCATTCCACTTTAAAAAAAAAATCTGAGAAAAACTGCTCTGAGAGCTGGAACCTCAGCACTTAAGTGCCTAAAACGGTATGTGCAGAGATTTCAGAACAGAGATCCAAAGGCGCACCTGAAAATGCCTACTCAGTTCATGCCTAACAATAAAAGAATGTAGGTGTTTCTTTATTTTCTGTGAATACCTTACTGCCCAGATGTCTAGACCTTCATTACTGAACATGCCCAGAGGTTCTTAAGTTTCCTGAAGGAGAATAGCTTGTCTGATAATTCTCATGTAGCTCCAAGAATTCAAAAATCAACAGTTCCTCTGCTTAACACATTTCATCATTTTACTTATTCCCTGGATTGAGCCAAGTACAATTTCTGTAACAGGAGAAAACACTACTAAGCTGCAATTCCTGATTCCTCTGTCTATCTGCTTATGGTCATTAATGACCATCTGTATTTGGCAAGGAGGTAAGAACTTACTATACTAATCAGTTACATAGAACCAATGATTAAAGATATCCTCTCTTCTCATTTGCACTCCAGAAGTAGTTAGCTTTCGTGACCAAGTTCTGAAAGAGCAAAAATAGCCTAACTAAGAAAAGGCTTTACTAGATGTCGCAGGTTCTGCCTAATTCATGTCCCTGCTGTGCGAACGGTAAACTAGGGAAACAAACCTGCAAGACCTTTCATCCTTTCGGGTTCAGCTTTGTCTCGCCTAAGTTTCAAAGAACTAATTCACACCCAAGGTCCAATGCAACCTGGATATCATCATTCATGGTGCTTCCTCCTTGCTAGAGACAGCCCAGAGAGCTGAATGAGAATGTACAGAAGAAACAGAGAGGCCCTGGAAAACTGAAACTGGAACATGAAGTCCTACTCAACATATTTCCTTACGCTGATAATTATTAGGCACAGAATAAGTAAAAACATTTGTTGGCAAGACAAACTTTAATGAAAAACTGCTATTCAATAAAAGCATTCCACTGTAGCAAAACTCTCACCTAAAGTCAAAGAGCATTTGGAAGAATTATAAAACTAGAGTAGATCATTTGCTTCTGTGTTTGCAACCATTGATCTGAGAAACATATCAATAAACACTGTATAATAAGTATTTGATTTTCAGATAATAGCAATGACTATGATCTCAATATCTTTCATTTTGCATTTAAAAAAACAATACTGATGTTCCAATTCTAGGTTTGGAAAAATATTTTGATAATCAAATTAACTAACAGTACAAATATAAAACATCACTCAATCTTCATGGCCAGGCAAATGATCTGTATCAATGATTTGGAACAGTGACTCATATTCACATCATTTCTCAATTAATCTGATATTGAACACTGTCATATTTATTTAATTAGATTATTTTACATTGTCTACAAATATTGACTTTTCAATAAGGAAATGAGAACTATACAACAAAAAAAGTCTGCTTTTAATAAAAGTAAATAATTATTTATTTTCATTTTTAAATGCACCTATTCTAGGCTTTAATACTCTCAGATTAGTATTTAGAAAATACAGCTGAATATTGAAAAAGACAGGTATACAGATTCCAGAGCAAAAACCAAAAACCTAAGTTAACCCATTCAGTCCCATGAATGATGAAGACAAATCAGGAGCATAAAAATGAAATTCATAAAAAATAAGATTTTAAGAGATGAAATCAAAATTCATTTCTCTTGAAGTACTGTCTACAGCTCAGAAGTCCCACCCATAGACAGGCATCCAGTTTTCCAGTATGCTTAAGCAGTGGCGTGGCTATACTGGCTTTTTGTATCACACCCTACAGTACAGCTTTCCAAAGCAGAAGTCATGATGTACAAAAGGAAATGGGATATGATACCCAAAATGATCATCATAAAAGCAAAATTTTAGGTTCCCTTTCCTACTGGTTACAGCCCTTAACCAGGAAATGGTCTTGGGTTCAGGCCCCTGTTCAGGAACTGTACGTTTGTTCTGCCTTTAAAGCAATTATTGGATTAAACATGCCTAGTTTGCGAACCCTGAACAACCTTAAGCAGCAAGAACTTGAGTTGTTCACTGAAATAGCTGTTCTTATGGCTACAAACAATACATGAACCTAGCATCTCCCTGTTGGGATATTTTCAGATGCTAAAGATGTGAAGTACCTGTGTGGTGATTCAGGGATTCTTAATAGAAAATGTATTTACTTAAATCTCCTCATGAGTATGGGCATAAGCATAGTACAAAACATATTAGTTAGTGTTTTTACTCCGCTAACCCCTACCAGTAAGCCAAATCAATTCTGTTATTCAAGGTATAGTGCAAAGTCCCTGGCCTGAAGATCTACAGTATATATGAAGACCAACTTCAATGAGCTGGTGTTACAAATAAACAAGAGTCAGTGAGAACCGTTGATTACATATAGTAGCTGCATACATAATGCGTGTCTTCTTATATATAGTAAGGCCTATATATCTAGGACTTAATTCTGATGATAAGAATCCACACCAAATTACAAAAAAACAAGAAAAAGCAAGCCATATGGAGTCTTTATATGAAAAATAATGCATAGCTTTTACTGTTTTCTCAAATCCAAAACATACTCCAGTCTTCAAATCTACCTCTCCATCCTGAGTGTCAGTTCTCACCAGGAAAAGTTTTGAAGGAGAGTTGGGCATTTCAGTACATATAGAGACATCATAAACTCAAAGTCTGATGAACTGCAAAGAGGAAAGAGATTTTTAGTCAAATGCATAATGACAGTAATGATAGTGTGAGCAGAACACTTTAAAAGAAAACTTTTGGGTTTAGTTAAAACGAAAGAAGTTTGGTAGGATGGATTACTATGCAAAGGCAAGATATTCCATTTTTGCTGTGTAGCTTCATAAATGATGCATTTAAGAAATGGAGTGTTTACATAACTACAATCATACATACGCTTGTGCCTTTAGCAATTTCAATAATATAGATGAAAAACAGAGTTATCTTCGTTATGAACTTCCTATGGACAACATCATAAGTAGCACTGCAGTTAGATAATAAAATGAAATAAAGATATTACTTGAGGCCATATTCAAACCCTATTTCCATTTGTAGAGACCAAGGGTGTTAACAGGCTTTTTATTTCTAGACCAAACAGTAACTTTGCTAACAGAACTATGCATTTTTCCCCTAGCATGATCCATGAGATTCCATATAAAAAAAATGTGTTTAGTTCTTCAAAGTTATTTCTTATGGCCAGTTCCCAAAGTTGAACCACATGACAATATCTACAGATACTTGTTATTTATTGGGCCTCTCCACCAGCAAAACCCCACAAACCTTGGCAAGAACAGTATTTATTAATATATGAGTGGCAATATAAAGTAATTTGACTATACTAAACTTCATGTCAAAAAGAAATGAACACTATAGTTATCAGCCATTTTCCTGGCTATCATATGCATTTAATGTGATAAGCAAGGAGTATCTTAGTGAACCTTGAACTCTGCAGCGATGTAGATGAATTAGAGCTTTGGAAAACATGCTTTTTTTTCCTTATCCGCATACAAATAGATAATAGCTTGTTTTTGGCAGGGATTCTTTATAGCTAAAGTACTTCTCCCTCAGGGAATCATACTGTCATTTGTTTTTATTTTCAAAATGAAAACAAATGGCATTGTAACTCCTAAGGGTGAAAATGACTTCAGTCCACTTTTTCCTCTGCACTCCCATCTACTCATTTTTAGTTAGATGGAATATAGATATAGTTTTTTCCCCCCTTGGCTTCCATTGCCACAAACTGTATTCACTAGCTGTACAGTAATTAACAGCTCTTGACTGGAAAACTGCCAACATGTACAACGTGACACTCTTCCTTTGAACACTAACAAAGTGCATAAGTAATTTATGTTGGATTAAATATCCCTAACAGGGACCCTTAAGTAACCCAATCACTTTAAACAGGCTCCACATGTATGCTCCTGTGCAGTGAAAACGGCAGACAGTGATAACCCACTAATAGCACAGTTCTAACTATATTCCAGCCATTAGCATTTTATGACATCAATCCTCATTAAACCTGGCAAGGAAAAAGATACTAATGTTTCCCAATTTTGCAGCCAAGGTGGAAGAGAAATGGAGAAAATGTAGACAGGTGCTGTCTCCCAAAAAGGATTAACATTTTTTAAAATGTGGTTGCAATTTTCTGTTAGTACCTTTGTTTGTATTGAAAGAAAGACAACAAAGAGGTAAGGACTACAAGGACCTCAGTGGAATCCAGCCAAGAGTGAAAGAAAAGACTGGTATTTCAGCCATTGTGCTCCCTGCTAAAGCACTGTGCCAACTCATCTTCCAACTCATTATATGAAATTTAATTTAACCTGCTATGCAATTAATTCAGATGTTCAGCCTATTTTTCTCATGGCAGAATCCCTCACACAATGCCTTATTTAAATATTAATCAGTCCTCTTTCAATTAGGACTAATTTGCTTCACAGGGTTTCTCTCATCTTCTGATTGCAGGAAAATGGAGGTAACTTGCAACGTTTGAGGATAATTAACATGGTATTTTTATAATACTGATACATCAAATGGGACCTTAATGAACCCCGCTGATTCCATTTAGTAAAGCATGCCTCAAAGTTATAATCAAGAGGAAAGCCATTGCCATCTGTTTAAAATACTAAGGAGCACAATTTAAACACAGAATAGTTATTTCTTTAAACTGTCTATTGTAGGGGTCTGCAAAAGTCATTTTTTTTTCATGGAAACTAATTGTACAGTATTTAAATGTGAACCTTTTATTACATATGTACAAACAGTGTCTTCCCAAAATGTAGAGGGCCTTCTTAATTAAACGTTGACAACCTCAGATACAAGTAATGTTTGTTAATGTTAACTTTCAAAACATGCTGTGCAGTTGATACAGAGGCAACACAGATTTTAGTCTACTCTAATGAACATAGTATTTCATGTAATTTTGCACAGTACTTGAAGAACATACTCTTCAGAACACCCCCTCCCTCCGCCAGAAAAGAACTGTAGTCTTTGCAAAATGAAAAATAAAGGCATATGTTGTTCATTTGTTGGTTATTAAGAAAGGCAAACAAGTTAACATTTACACATGACCAGTTGCTCACAAAATGTTCCATCTGCTACAAAGAAGGTCGAAGTTCATCTTTCTTATGTTTAGAATTGCTCTCCTGTTCCTAGGTAACCTGTAGTCAAAACCCATGTGACTTGAGATATCAGATCCTGACTTCATCATGAAAGAAAAGAAGTCCTTAGTGAAAAAACAGCAGTGAAACACAGATCAGACCACTTGCTTCATTT
This sequence comes from Chauna torquata, assembly GCA_013399475.1. Taxonomy (NCBI): domain Eukaryota; kingdom Metazoa; phylum Chordata; class Aves; order Anseriformes; family Anhimidae; genus Chauna; species Chauna torquata. The sequence continues at coordinate 191,322 of VXAL01010040.1, forward strand.
TCTCTCCCCTCTAAATTTTAGAAGTTCATGATTAATTATTGACTGAGCCATAAAACTTGGTGGTTGTTGTTGTTGTTGTTGTTTGTTGATGTTGTTTTTAGAAAAGTCAAAAATATTAGTATATGCAACCTGTTAAAGATTCGGTATTTTGCTTTTTTTTTGTATAAATGTACTCTCCTGGATATGTTACTACAAAAAAGGAAATGTCATCGCTCTGTTAAATGTCAACAATTTACTATAAAATAACACGGTACAAAACCCCGAAATTAAGTTGGAACAATTCTGAACCTTTGAAACATGACTTCCTGCAGCTCACTTCTGCATGGATTCTCCAGCACCTAACAATATGTTTGTACCTTCATCAGTGCATTTGTTAGTAGTTGTGGGACCACTAACAGTATCTTCTCAAATGCAGTGTGTAATTTCACAAAACTTTGTAGTAGCTTACTGATTTTGAGACTTCATTAAATATGAAATAGGTTAACCCTTACTGGAAAATACTGTCCATCATGCAGAGACAAGGTGATTGCAAAAGCCTTGCTTACTTCAGAAATAGATAAAACCTCAGGACTGATCGCTGGGCCTACATAAATTATAGCAGAACTGATAAAAAAAAAACTGTCCAAAGAAGAAAAAAGGCATTCTGCTGTTGCTGTGGGTTTTCTACTCACCCAAGTCTAGAGAGGACATCAAGGAGGAGATGACTGCAAGTCAAAGGTATCAAAGGAAGAATAAGCAGCTTTCTAGCAAACTGTCTAGTAGAGCCATCGCTAGGGGTTCGCTTGAGCCAGAACAAAACTGTATTGTAAACTGAACCATAGCCATCCCTGGGGACTGGGCTTAACCCAGATAACTCTCTGATGTGGATATGCAGAAACAAAGATATTTTAAAAAACTCTCATACCACCTATACTCAGACTTCCACTATGTTGAAACTACATTACAGCACAGATGTTCCTCTGCTACATGTTTCTTTCTTTCTCTTTTAAAAAAAGGGCCCAAGACAAATTAAGATCTCCTTTCATAGACATGATACAGATTCTGTGTGAACCTGCAGCCTAGTGAAGGTAGAAATTTGAAGAATTAAGTGGGACATAATCTTGACCTCAATGTGGAAGTTCACTAAAGCTAAGTAAACACGATGTCTATGCATAGGAAGCATCTCTGTTTATTTGTAAAAAAATCATGAAGAAAATTACTTCCATTCTCCACGGGCTTAATTTTAGCTAGCTCTGAGTACACCATTTGCTCCACGTAGATGTGTGGATCTCAGTACTTCAAGATGTTTAGATTTATACGACTTAAGGAAGCCCTCCAGGTTGTGATCCATTTCCCAGTAATCAGGAATTATTCTGGTTCTTTAAAATGATCTTTTCATCCACCACTGCCTTTATTTGGCTGAATCAGTTTCTATTTCTTTAAGGGAACTTAAACCCAACAAAATCTGATGTTTTCCTGTTGATAATATCAATAACACTCTCAAGATGGATATCTGATCCAAAAGGATAATAAGAGATTCTTGAAGGTGATATTATCTGTACATTATTGGATATACTTGACCATTGCATCTAGCTTCTTCTTTCACTATTAGATGGTAAAGAATCAGAGAAAACTGCAGTAAAATTTGTAACTCTTGCAGTTGTGAAAAAATTATTATTTCAGATCTGTCTGAAAGGATGTAGTAGAGTCAGTTCATTGCCTGTATCAACCACATGTGGTAGGCGGCCAATAAAGAACACACTGCTCCCAGTTATTTCTGAGCTGAAAGGTCTGTAAGTATGATGATTATCAACTCTATTACGAACATGAAGAAGCCAGTGCTTTGTATATGTAGTGTCTTTCTCATTACATAACCAGAACCTGTCCAATATTAAGAGAGTTCTGAAATGTCACATTTTCCCCTAAAAAATTATCCTGGATACAGCCTACAGTACTTGAGATAGGAAGACTATTAAATTTTGGAATGTTATAGTATCCTTCTGAGTAACATCCTATTTGTGTTTGCTTTGCTTGCCCAGAGGGTGATCCTAGATTCTGTCCCCCACCCCGGAGATGCTGGGGACTTAGACAATAATGATATAAACATACAAAAGGGATTTGAATTTGTCTCAGAGGGGTAGCATGATCAACCCTGCAAGCTTCCAGAGCTTCAGTCTCTGAAATTGAGCAAAATACTGTGAACTAGGGCTAAAACTCCTCACAATATTCTTTACTGGGGTCTATGGTCAGGGACAAAACATCACTGCTAATAGACAGTTCTTGCTCACCAAGAGTTTATTCACACACGGGTTTCTCTGGACTGCACAGACATGTAGTTTCCTAAACTGTCTCTTTTAAAAATTAGAAGCTATTGCACTGCATCTATGAATGCATGTCAGCTAAGATTACCACAATGTCCTGTTTTGGCATTATCCTTTATGAATCTTTTTAAGATATATTATCTCTGACTATTTTGTGGCTACTCTCGTGGAGAATAAAAGAACTCTGGGCTACATCAAAGATGTAACAGACTCATAAAAGAGTTTCTTGTGCTGCTGATAGTTGACATCCAAGTGTGTCTTGTGTCATTCAGTTGGCTGTTTTCTGTCTTCATGCTTCATCTGGCACAACTCATCCCTATCTATAGAGGTATTCAGAAAAAGGAGGTGACAGGCAGCTACTGCTGTGAAGAATGAACACTGTAGTGTTTAATCAGATAGTCCATGGGGTGAGTCTATGCTTGGGGGAGATTTATTGCTCGCACTGGACACTTAGGAATCTTGCTGGGTCCACGAAACTTATCCTCATAGATCTATTTTCCAGAGGGAATAATGGGAAAATTCTCACTTTGTAAAGAAATGATAAAAGCAGATCAATGAGTTGCACCCTTGAATGATATAGCTAAGGTGAATGCATTCAGCTGAAAGACTGAAAAACTGAGTGACTGAGATAACTCAAGAGGAAACTTTATTGTTTGAATATATATGCCCATTTGTCAGATTTATTATCCAGATGATTTTTGAATCTTTTACTATGGTGGCTATTGCATCTCCAGTTCCAGACTTAACGGCTGTTCCATGAGCTCCGTCTGGAACTTGTTCAGTAATAGGATGGGCTTTATACTGCCCAGTTCCTACATCTGTCTCCACTTTCACTTATTAGCTGAGATGTCTCAAGGGATAACATAACTGGATGTGAAGAAAGAAGTTTGCATTTATTTTAGTCTCCCAATAAAAGGTCTATAACTAAATTGTAGCCAGTTAAAAACAGGGCATGTCTGACAATTTTAAATAGATTTGTATTTTCAAGTATGTACTGCTGTTTACGTGTGTACTAAGACATTTAAAATGCAATAATACATTATAATCAAATGACAGCAAGACACCTACTGCGACACTAGAACAAAATTTAAAACATGAATAAATTAGTGAAGATAGTTTATAGAGTTAAAGATTTCCAGTTTTACTACAGACCAAACATATCTTAATTTTCAGAGCATTTTTTAAATTTTAAAAGCACTCTTTTTACCAAAGGATACATTTACCAGAATGCACATATTGAAAACTGTGTGACTATTCCAAAAGGAATGGCATTGTGGGTCAGTTTCCAACCTGTACTCGCATGCACCAGAGTCCTCTCTCCTGTGCCAAACTAGTGTTGGAATAAAAGATACATGTGTGAGTAAGCCATAAGGTTTACACAACACTACTTTGTTTTGGGACTATATTATGTTTCTTCCTTCTCCCTTTCTTGAGTCCAAATAAATTTTGTAAATAAAATCTCCTTTTCCCAAGGGAAGAATTTTCCATTTTTTTCTATCTTCTGTGACTCGGTTGCTCACAGCACAGCATTAGCAAACAAATCCTTATACCATGAGGAAATATACAAGTAGCATGTTGGGAAAATAAAACAGATTTAATTATTTCAGTGCAAGTTTCAAAGGGACTACAAAAAGGTGAGTTGAATGTATTAAAAATACCATGGCAGAGTCTTAAGCTACAGAAAGTAAAAATCTATTATTTTTATTAAGGCTCATCAAAAAAGGTGGATTGCAGCCATCAACAATGTGCAGTAAACAACCCTGCCAGAACTGCCAATAATTAACATATTTGAAAATATAGGCAGCTTATGCCAATCACACACATGCCACACAAAGGTGGCAGTTCCATAGCTGGCAAAGGTGGCAGTTGCATGTGTTACCTGGGCACTAGATCCTCATTCAATGTTCCATTTGGCCAGAAAAGGCAGCTTTAAACTCTGCTAATGCCATAGATGAAGGGCAGATCAGAGCCTCCACATGGGCACTGGGACAATGTACAGTCCTATCAAAAGTTTCAGAGGAGTCCTTATACCATCTCTTCTCCTTCCCTCAGTTACACTGATATTGCTGTCACCACATTGGAGGGGATCTGGAGCACAAATGAGAGCATTCCCTTTTGTTAAAGAAACACATATACAATTTCCTTAACTAAATATTTGTAAGCCCACTCTTTCTTCCCCATAAATGGAGACTAACCAATATTTCATCACTCTACCCACATGAAGTGTGGCCAACTCTCCATGTAGACATTGCCTCAGTTTGAAAACCTCTGAAAGAAATGCATGCTATCTCTGAAACACAAAACAAAAACTTGAAGAACAACATGAAGTGGAGGTAACTGATGAGTTCTATTATTTTGAGCCTGGAGTTTCATTCTTGAATCACAGAAGAGAGAAACAGAAGTTCAGTCAGGAAAAAGAAAAAAAAAAGATTACTCTATCTTCAGAAACAGAGTTATAAAAGCAGACTGAAAATAATGTATGCTCCATCCCCCAGAGGGATGGAAAAGGAGTCTACAAGGCCTGGCTTCCACTGGGAGAGCAACATGTCAGTGGGGGCTGCAGATGCTGCCATATCGTCATCCTGGGACATGTTCCCCAGTCTTGGATGTGCCAGCCTGATACACAGAGGTGATGTGGTCTAGTGACAGTCAGATCCCTGGGAATGTTCCACTGTTCTGGAACAGTCCCTGGTTAGAGCAATTTGCAGTATTTTTGCATCCATCTCCATGTTCAACTCTTGATTTAAGAGCACTCTCATTACATGAGGAGAAATAAAAGGTATCACTCTGCGTTCTTTTTCACTATACTCTCATTTCTAATTAGAGTGGGTGAATCACTCTAAATAACAGCCCTTTTCTACTTCATATTTACATACATTGTGCAACTGGACAACAGAAATAATGCTTAGAAAGCATAACTGGATATTCAGACATGATCCAAAGAAGAAAACCACTCACTTTGCATCTGCAGCTACACTGATACAGAAATTATTTTCACATTTAAAAACTGAAAAAATTTCAAGTCCAAGCTTTCAAAATAAACAGATAAAAGTGTTGTAATCAGTGCAAAAAAAAAAAAAAAAAATCACAATTTGACCACCTGGAGAAGATAAATGTAAGTGCTTGTAGCAATACTTTGAATGAAAAACACAAATATCTGATGACACTTCCTTCTTGCCCAGTTCAGGAACTGCCAATAGGTTAACATCTAAAGCAAATTCAAAATCACATTTTCTCTGTTGTGCTATGGTATGGTAACCACCACACTTATAGTAGGAATGTTAAAAAATTTGTCTGAGCTATTTTTCAGAAATATAGCCTGATGGGAAGTATTCCAATGATTTTTGCTAATCAATTAAAAAGTAACAAAAGTACAAGATCACAGTTAAGATGTACTTTCATCCATAAAGTTTCATAAGGCAAAAAACAGATGCCTAAAACTATTTTGTTAAAAAAAACTTCCTTGATGAATCCACTACAGGGAGAGCAAAAAGAAAACTAATGAGCATTTTTCCAACATCTCTGGGTACCTGATCTTATGTTTAGAACATAATGTAGTTGAAGATCTGGTTTACTACTCTTGGAAAAAAAAAAGACTACGTTGTTTTTGGCAGTGTTTTTTCTTAGCTGGTTACTTAATCATTTCTTTCATCTTATAAAAAAGCTCCTATTTTTACCGAAGTATTATCTCATGACTTAGAAAAGAACCTTACTTAAGGGGGGGCATTGTCTATGCTCCGTGAGTGTTACATATTTCAAAACTTCCAGTTCTATTTAAATCAGTTTCATATTGGAAACTGTGATGGGCAAAACTTATTCCAAATGCTTGGACTTTCTTGGATATTAACTCTCACAACCTATTTCTTTGCTATAAGACTGTCTTAGAAAGGATTTCTGCACCTGCAGAAATTCTTCATTTATGGAGGAAGAGGAAGCCAGTGAGTAAAGGCAGGAACAATGTGTCTTGTACTTGATGAAGCTGAATGAAGACATGCCAGTGAACAAGAACGCGTTATAAATCTACCAGGCCAAATATAGCATGGATATGGAGCAGCTGGCAGTGTCTGTCACTCCTGCTCATATTCTGATACATCCACTGACATCTAAGTACGTACTAGTTATTACATGAAGTTTGAAGAATCCATCCATCACTTCAATGAGCTAAGTACTACTGTCAGCATATGGCTATTCTGCACATGGATGGATCCCGTTCTGCAGCCTATATTCATGTTAATGATCACAGGTGATATCCCTGGACTTGCCTGTGATCTCATGCAACTTTAATTCCACTAAGTCAAACAGAATTCCCCTGATTTACAAAACTAAGAAGATCAGGCCCCTTGTTTTTACTGACCTCAGTCACACAGGACTATGTGACTAGAAAATATCTATGTGATTGTAAATTTTATCATAATGACAATATTACATCGAAGATGAATATTATATGCAATAACTGCAAAGAAAACTAAAAAACAGTTAACAAGTGAAAACAACAAAATATGTTATCTGCTCAAAATCTGACGTCAGTTCCTCCACAGAAGATAGTTTTTGAAAAACTGCTCACCCTTAAATCATGAATTGGTTAAAAAGAAGATAACTCTGGAGGATAGAAGGCAATCCAAACAACAGTTAAAGTTTTAACTTCAGAAATGCAAAGCTTCTTAAAACATACTCAGGAAAACAAGCTGTATGCACTGATAAAATTGTATGTACTGATAATTCCCCAGTATCTGCATTTTACTACAAAGTATAGGTATTGTTATGTTAAACAGAAAAATATTTTTTCAGCAATTCACTGCAATCCTAATTCCCAGCAACTCTTTTGAGATATGTAATGTTATTGAAGTGTAGTAGTATTTTCACTATGCATGATTACAGAACTCGTTAATAAGAAAAGCTAAATGAATAAAGAAACTGGTAGCAAACTGCAGACATACTCATCTCTAGGTCACCAGTTCCACAAAGTTGACAAATGAAAGAGAAGTTTAGCTGTGAATTGATGGGGCTTTTGCCCCCATTAGCAATGGCCAGCATCAACTTTCATATTAAAGAGCTGTGCAACTGCGTAGCGAACACCAGTGAAGTGGCACCAGGCTCCCCTAGCAGGACCACTGTAACATCCCCAGCTCAACCTCAGCCGTGGCTGCTTCCATTCCATGGTGGAGAAACAGATGTGTGAAATACAGACTGTCCAGAAAAGCTCTTCGCAGAGAGAGACAATAAAGCTGCAAAAACACTCTTCCCAAACAGCATCTGTTGTCTGCCCTAAACACTTGTCAAGGAGCAGTTGGCCAAGGAGCTGAATTATGGTCTAGACCTTTCCAGAGTTCCTCCAGAGCCATCATGCTGCTAGAAGAAATGTGTTGATGTTCTCATCTGTGTCTGCCTGTGGTCATGCATTTCTGTCAATATGGTCTTTTTTATGAGTTTTAAATTGACTACATCAGAAATGCTGAACTGCTGTGTGATTTGAACACAAGGGTGAAATAATGAAATTAATACAGATGTGGAAGGACAACAGTAAACATGTTACTGGTTAACATTTTCTCCTAGTCACCGTCTCCCTTTCTTCAGTTAAAGAAAATTAAATGTTTATTATTACATTAGGAAAACTGGTATTTATTCTGCAGTGCAAACTTGCAAACTAGAATCAGTCTTATCTGTTGTCTTCATGAATACTGGAATAGTTAATTGATTAGTCAAATGACAACAATTGTTACTCAGGCTGTGCCATGAGATTATGTACTCACACTGAGAATCAATGGTAATTAAGTAGCTGATCAATGCAAGCACCTTTTCAAATGCTTGCAAAGCTCCAAAATATCGGTCCAGTTGTTAAAACTAAACATGAGGAGTAAAAGCAACATTCTGTACTGAAAACTCTTCTCAGTGTAATGCTGAAAAACGTATTCTTCTCCCTTTCTTTGATGCGTAGTAAAGAACTCTATGACACCAGCAATATATAAAGTTTAAAGACCCAAAACCTACATTAGATTTTTTACCCCATTGCCAGATACAAAAAATCTGAGTAAAATAGCCAAAGCAGACTTATATCCAAGCCGTCCTGGAGCGGACTGAAAAATGCAGTACATATGCAGTTATCAGTGTCTTTAATCTAAACATGAGATCATGTTGAAGCATTTCTGATGTACTTTACACAATAGTTTTTAAAAACTTAAAAAAAGTATTTCCAACATTATTCCAGTTAAAGCTCTCATGTCGTATATGGAATCAATCTGCTCAGTCATGAACAAGTATTTAATGTGCAGTACTGCCTCAATTTTACATAAACATGCATGGAGACACACATGCACATACACAAAATCATAAAAGTATTCCCTAAATTGTCTATAAAATGAGACGTAGCTTATTAAATCAAGGAACTGATGTTACAATTTTTTAAACCTTACACTTATTTCTACATATTTTAAAATTGGCTTACTTTGCAGTAATTCACCCCCTTCACTATTAAATTCTGTCAAAACATTTGTAAAAGACAAAGAGATATTCAGAATTTCCCATATTCATAGTGATACTTAATGTAAATTTCCCAACTTACAGTGGATACAGACATAACAAAAAATATTATATAGGTATAAGGAAATTCTCAGTGAATCTGAAGGTTATATACATATTGTTGTATGATGTGAACGTTCCATAAACTGTTCCAAGAAAGATGTAAACCTTTCAAAACAAAATGTGTATCAGGTCTTTAAATCTAAAATGAAATGTTATATAGCACATAATAACTGACATTCTATCTCGTTTTGCTTTTTGTCTCATCATCACAGAAAATAAATTTTCCTTTTTATATGTTTATGTGAAAAACTTGAAATAGACAGAAAAGGACAGTTTTAGCAAAAATTTCAGAGTAACTCTAGGAATTAACGTTTCCTAGCTACCTTTGCTACATGACCTGAATTCTATGTCTTATATCCCATGAATATATATAAAACATGACACTGCAATAACCAGCATTTTTCCTTTTCCAGTAGTTGTACTTAATATTTTTACCAGTGCTTCCTCCACTGAATATGAGGTACGATACTTCTGCACAGGATGCATGTGTAAGGAATATATTTAAATTAATTTGTATACACAAATATAATACTTTTATATAAACATTTCTGAATAAACATTTTTCTGAATAAAGAGCAAACAGGATTTTAATATGTTTCGTTCTTGCTACATACTTGTAACTTCTATTGATGTTAGAAAACAAACAAACAAACACAAAAGCCTTGAAGAAAAATGCTTTGTAGATTGAAGAGGATTTATCCACAGTGTTTAAAGCACATAATGCTCTGATACTTGCTAACAGTAAGTTCTACTGAAATGTACACTAAGTAATACTCAATCACTAACTCTCTGAATAAACTGGCACATTCACCTGTTCCTCCTCATTTCTTAATATGTTTGATTAATAAAGATAACGAGGCATCTTTTGTCTGAAAGTTCCCTTCATTAGGCTAACAAACAGGACAAAAACTGATGAAGCACATGGTATATGTTTGCACACGCTCTAAAATTACCATTCTCTCAGCCTTGCTGCACTGCCTGCAGAATCTCAGCAGGTTTGTCTAGGAAATATATTGGCCTGTCCTGACTAGAAAAAATATAAACCATAATTTTGGCTGTTGTTTTCATTCCTTTTATACTGACCAATAACTCAGTTTCTTCTATCTGGCAATGCAGCCTTTATAACATGGTTTGCTTTGTACTGGCATTTTTGGACCATTTTTCTTTAAGTGTCATGTACCTCAAACAGCTTTACAGAATGAATTACTGTGTTCGAACAAGCACTTCCTCAGTATGATATGAAGCACATGGATCAATCTGTAGGTAGTAATAAGAGAAAGAACATGATTGTTTGTATTTCTGGATTAACCTTTGGAGTTTTCAGATACAGAACTCAACAACAGCCAACGGAAAGAAAACCCCAGCAGAACAGCTTATAGGAAGGATAAAATCTGCAACAACACAACGTCACCTTATCGAGTTTGCTCTGAGACCTGTCTAACTCAATCCTTAACAGTATGATGTAGGTCCCAAGCATACTGTCTTTACTCACATGCATCAGAAGTGTTTCTGCAGGTCTGAACTTTTACATGTTCCCCAAGACGGAGTGACAAACATTCTTGGGCTCAGCTATAAGAAATGCTTTTAGCTAACAATCATAGCTTTTGAGCATTTTCTAAGAGTTACTGAGTCTTTACACAGAGGACCCTGGAAGAACAAGTCCAACATCTTTAATATTACATCTCTTACTTTGGACATTAACTCATTATCCTCCTTTGAAACAGGAGTATACATAATGAAAACTTTACTTCTGTTTTTTTGGGGTTATCAGAATATTGCGTAACGGCTCATTCATCATGATTACTGATCCAAGTATTGAAAAGAATGTCAAAAAAAGTAGATAAAAATATAAAGACTTCCAGATATCCCAGTGTTGTTTTAAACTGAGTATTCAGAAAGCTTATTTTAATAATTAATCGAATAGCTGAATTATAATAGCAATAAATGATTTAGGATGTAATTAACTCAATTATAAACAATTCTTATGAATACATAAAAGATTGAAATCCATTAGCATATAAAAAACATTACAAGTTTTGTTCCATAAATACACTAAAATAAGACTTTTAGCCACTGAAACCAAAATGCACAGTATTATCCAGAATTTATGAAAGCCAATACAATGATATCAGGATATTCCTTCAATTTCACATAGTCTTGCTTCCCAGCTGGCAATCTTATCATTATAGCTTATATAATTCCTGCTTTGATATACTATGAGCTATTTTCAGTCTCAAGTTATCTCAAAAAGCCCAGCTACCACTGTCTCAGATAATATTTCTGTTGACTTCAAAGTTTCTCTGGTTTACATAGTACAACTCAGGCAAGTATGAGATCAACATATTTATTACAAAGTTTTATCACCTAAAACCAATGTTAATTAACTTCTTTATGCTAAGTGGAGGACACTGCAAGACATAGTTCCAGTAAAAGCCCTCAGTAATGTTTTCAAGAGAGAGAGGGGAGGAAGAGAGTCATTTCTAAGAAAAAGAGTTTTTTTTAAAAGTAGCAAGAGAAACACTTTAAAAATGGAAGAAGCACCATAACCACAAAACCAAAAAATAGTTTCAAAAATATAGTAGCACAAGAAAAAGAGCAATGTTGGACTGTGCATAGCAAATGAAAGGCAAAATGAAAACTGCTCACTCACTCCGTATTTTATTTAAAAAACATACGGAATTCAGGTTTTCAGTCTGTTAGTATAGGATACTATCAATGGCTTTAAATTTTGAAATTAAGTAGCATCCATGACATCCCTCTCTAAGACAAGAATTAGGTACAATATGATGATTTCAGTATACGCACGTGAATTTTACTGTTACCAGTCATGATATCTCAAAAAAACCAACAACCCTACCTCTCTCCACTGATTACTGTGGTAAGCAGGCAGTTTGCCTGCACAGAAGGCTGGAGAGGTGCTCTTTGGAAATTTGACTCTAAGATTTCTGAATTCACATGGGGTCTTTACACTGAATTCAAAACACTGGTGATACGTCACCTACCTAATTTTCTTCTCCTGTTTTCCAGAATTAGTGGTTCCATATGTAAGAGATTTAGCACCTTAACATATTAGCATGTAATTCATGCTTTTTAAAATATGTCTAATTATATTAGCAAATGGAATTAATAGACCTATGGTGATCAACAGTCTTGTTCATTACAAAATGTGAATGCACATCAGAGACATTTTTATTCTTTTCCCCAGGTTTAACAAGTATTTTTTTAATGAATTTGACATTTGCTGCAATATATGAGAACTGACTTCAAATTAAGGCTAGAAATATACTAAGCCTCCCTCTGCCTTAAAGGGTAGTGTACAGCTGTGAGATGCCCAGGAAAGAAACACTCCCTGAAGAGTCACAGCTCCTTTCTGCTTCTCCCACCATCTGGGAGTGGCCCAGAAATCAGTGAGAGGCAAACTTGTACTTTTTATTTTTACGTTCTTCCTCCTGCAATGGGGCAGCTCCAGTTCCCTCCATCAGGATGGAAAGAGACAATGGCTCCTGTAAGCTTGCTTTCACGTATTTCGATTGCTTTCACATGCACGCTTGTGAAATGGATGAACACCCATATGTGCCCTACTTTAGTCATACCGTTAAAGGGGAGGGAATGCTTTTTCCTCTTGAAAGCAATCTTAATTTGCTCCCTAGCAAAATACATCCTTCTTTACACTATGTAATATCCCCCAGTGAAGTATCATTTGAGCCAAAAAGTAGGCAAAAAAACTACAAAGGTAAACAAAATGCCTCAAATTAAATTAAACTGAAAAACTACTCACTGTAAATTACCTATATTTGTGAGGATGTATTTAGGATGCGTAGAATTAAATTAGTGTGAGAAATTTTTAGAAACTTAAGCAGAGGAAGAAAACAGAAGCTGATGCATTTAATCACACCCTCATATCATTTGTAAGAGTATGTCAAATTAGAATGCTTAAGAAAACGCAGGAAATCTAAATGTGGTCCCTGACAGGCTGAATCTGGGCTCTGTTTCAAGGGACTTTTTCTCCTGTTGTCTGCTGCCCCTTTTAATCCTGATAATGGAGACTCAGGTCTGGTCAGCTTCAGGCTGGCATTTGTCTTTGATGACTAATTTCTTCTGTGCCTGCATATCTCTTCAGGCAGCTAATTTCTGATAAGGTTTACTCTAAAAAATGTCTAATACGAACAAGTAATATGAAACCAATCTAAATACATTTACCTTTCACAACATTAACTTTCAAATCATACAAACTAATCAGACCTTTGCAATTTGCGTTAACTTCTCGGCAAAATGCTAGAGTTACATGAAATAATGATTCAAACGGTGGCATTCTTCCTTTTTGTTCAATACTTTGGTATTCATCAACGGTTCCCTGATCACAGGGCAGTGGATTATGAAGGCTCTGCTGCTTGAATTGGTGATAACTTTTAACAGCTGAAGGTGATTTGTTCAGGGGGCCTCAATCTTACAATCTCTTCTCCTGCAAGCAGGTTTCAAATAGTGTACTAACAGTGTTTCTGCCTATGAAGTAAACTGCAGACATGAGGGAGAAGGGGGCTTGATATTGTCTAAGGAAAATACTTTTCAAGCTTTACAGTAGATCCTTGGATTGGTATGTGTTTTGTCAAGCTTGAATAATGTGAATGCATATAAATTTTCCTCTGAATATGAAATTCATATATATGAATATGAAAAAGAATTTCATCTGCACTTGAAGACATACTGATCATTTTAGAAATACAGAATAAAATTTTCTAAATTCACCAAAACACTGTGATTTAATTTCCTGCTCAACAAAGAAAACCACTGAGACATCATCTCACGTATTTATTACTTAAGCAGTGCTAAACTGATTCTGTCAAAGTATGACTTAACAAAGCTTGTAATCCAAGTCTAAGTCAGCCTCCTTCATGTGAATAATTTTAGTAAAATCACCTGTCCATATTATTCCAGACAAATTTCAGCTTTGGTACTGGAAACTGTTAGCTTCAAATGCACATGACTGTACCCATGTATTTATGTGAGATTATTATACAGTATCAACATCTTACAAGATGTGGCTGCATTTCAGTGGCAGTGCAATGATTCCAACCAGTAATTTCCAGTAGTGCTTTTCTTCCCTCATAAGGGGCCTGAACTTAAAATGTTCTTTTACACTGTACTGAACCCAGAACACAAGGACTTTTGTCTTCAATGCTGCTGATCGTATCAGCCAAGTTGATCTACTGAATCACTTGTTCACCATCAGCACTGGCTTTAATGTAGACAAAATCAGTAGGAACATTAAAGAAAAGACCCAAGGTAAAACCTAGGTAAAAATAAAACTCCTTTGGATAATGCATAGAAAAGTTCTTACTTTTATGGCACTGTGTTTATAACTTTCCAAAAGAAAAGAATTTAATGCCCATTTCCTGCAAAGGACAGAAAGAGGAGAACTTCTGAAGCATTGAAGAGACAAACTTAGCTAGACAGTCAGGGATATTCTCCAGCTCCTAGGAATCGTAATGAAATCAGGAAGCTCTTTTTACAGAATCCAGTAAAATCACAGCCTTTTCAGGAATTACTGAACAGGTTGGAATAAGCAGTACTAGAAGATAGCAGATAACCTTGAGAAGTGAATTGCCAACTGTAACTGATATGAAAATATAAGTGATATGACTGATATACATATGGCAACAATCTCAAATTAAAAATAAAATCCTTTCCCAAAGAGTTCAGTGCTGATTTAACCATTTTTTCCTAACAACCATACAAATGAACAGGTGCAGGGTTGTATAAGTGTTCTTAAGTAAGTGCCCTGTTTGCCATTCTGGCAAACAGAAAGAAGAAAAAAACTTCCACGAATGCAGTCATAAAAATGTCTAAAACTTAACCTTTAATCTTCTCTATCTAAATAAATACACTGAATATAAGATACAGATTTTAAGTCTAACCAGACATATTTACAGTGATTAACTTTTACCATGTACTGAGTTTTTCCTCATCAGATTAGATGTTTAAAAAGAATATTATCCAGTACATTTAGCAATGCAATACCCTCATCAACTTTCATTTGTTCACAGGCATATGAAAGTTGATGAGCTGAATTTTTTAAAAAAAATTATAAAGGCATGCAGTTGTTTAATGGCTTACAATATTTTTCCAGTTTTGTAACATAAAACCAATTACTTAAGACAAGGCATTAGTTGCCAGTTGGAAGTATTCATTTTTTGCCTCCTAATCATTTTGAAAGTTTAAATTACCACCACAAATTCATCTTATCAGAGGAAGCACTATAAAACTCACTATAAACAATGAACAGATTATCCTACAACTTTTCTTACTTTTGGTTTATAAATAAAACCCTAGAAAATAGTCTGATAGGGTAGAGTTAGATCAGGCTGCTAGGCACAACCATGAGCAACCCAGGTGCAAACTGTGCAAGGCATGCATATTCCTGAGCAGCATCATGCTACAGACAAACTGCTGCCTTTGCTGTTCCCATCCTGAGCTTGTGGCTCATGGTAGGAATCTACAACATTCATCACAACTTCATGAAAGCTGTGCTACGCTCTCAGGGCTGTAAAGCAACACATTGTTTACTTTTAAGGTGTAATGGCTGGTCACTTTCTTCTAGGAATTTTCCACCTATGAAGTTTCCATGGTAGGCAGAAGCTGCATTCACAAGTCATTGACCAAATAAACAAAGAGCTGTTGGGCATGAACTTAGGTTCTGCTCGGGGGAGTCCATTTCTTCAAGACACCTAGGGTAGGTGATCACCCTGGCCATCAGGGCTCTGATGAAAGCCTGTTTACATACGCTTTGGTATTTTTAATATTTTCTCTGCCAGTATTTTAATCAGAGGAGATGTGTGAGTGAGAAATGCATAATCACTCATTGTAATTAACTCTATAACTCTTACTATAGTCCACAATGTGCTTTGTTGGAGTAAAAATCTACAAGATATCTAGAAGGCTGAAAGTGAAAGTTAAGTTATACAATACAAAATACAGACCTTGCCTCTGCAAAGCTGCTACAGCTATTATTATAAATACATCATCACTGGACAGCAGCTACCTCCTACATTACAACCAGTTATTTAGATAAGGAAATGGCTGTAGCACTGGAGATGCTTTCCAAACAGTGTCTCAGTTATTTTTTAAAAAAAGTGTAAGACTAAAAGTCATGAAAAACCTTCAGAATTACTGCTTTGTTATCAACCTTTGAAGTTATGGCCCTTGCAGTATTGAGTCTCCCACAGAAACTAGATGTAAAAGACTGTTGAACCAGGCCCTCACAGGTAAGCAATGGTAAAATCAAATTATAGTAATAGTTCTTAAGTACCTCTCCAGAAGGCCTCCAAAAATACCTCTAAGATTTCTTCTTTTGTGGAGGTAACTTTCTTGGAGCTGAGCTCTCCAGGTGCTGTGGAACTTCATAAACAAGTAGGAACGAGATATGGGGTTTTTACAAGTAGAGGAAAAAGTTTAGAATTCATCACAAGAGGAGACAAGAAAAATCAAATATATATTTGGCTTAGCCACTTTACTACTAAAAAAATAAGAACCTTAAGGAAAAGAAATGGATGACAAGCAAGAGGTATAGAAGGGTAAAAGGAGAAAAACAGACAGAAGTTGAAAAGGAGGAAAACAGAAGGAGAGAAAATAAAGAAAAACATTAAAGTCTTTCTGATGCCTTCTCAGAAGTAGATCAGAAAATTATGCCTCAAAACTATTGTAATTTTATCTATTATTATATCTTAGGGGACACTTGGAAAGTATTGTGATGGGTGTCATTAGTATACATACAGAGAAAATACATTTTAGGGGATGTGAAAACAGCACTGCTTTAGGAGGTTCATACTAATTACATAACATTACATTCCACTAAAAACTAGAATGATTAGTGTGTTTATCTACTCAAAGATGCATTACATGTTTTATCTGGTAATATTCAAATGTAATATTACTGCATATCTTTTCACCAAACTGGCCAATCACTAATTACTAAAATTATTCCACTGTATTGTGGTAGAAAGATTAATATTGTCAGGAAAGCGCAAGGCTCTGAAATGTTGTCAAAACAAAGAATATTGATCTTCTTAAAACACTGCAGTTAGTATATAAATCACCAGAAAATGATTGACATTAATATGTGCCTTTTGTGCAAATGCACTTTATCATGTACCTTTGTGACAGTAATAGCATTTCATTATACTGCATGGCACCTTAACATACTCTACAGACAATTTTTTCAATTTGAGAGTTTCCATTAAAAAAAAAAAAAGTTGTTGAGCAAAAAGAAAATTAACTGTCTTTATTCAGTTTGATTTAATACCTTGTCAGTTTGGTGCATTTTTTACGATTCTTTGTATAAATAAAAAGTTGAAAAGAGCTATTCTAATGGTAATTTGGATCAACCTTACAAACATATGATTCCAGGTTTCTAAAAGAGGCCCACTTGAGGGGGCTTTAAAACTGAACAAAAAGAGCCCTAGGGCTCTACAACTCACATTTAACCTACTTACATGAAAAAGGAACTGCTTTGGTTAAGAATAAACTTCCACAAGCTCAGGTTCAAACCAAACATGCCAGCATATTAGTGAGGAAATGAAACAGCAAATAGTAACTCCTTTCATACTTGTAAAAGAATACTGTATTTATTTAAACGCTTTGGCAGAAATTCTCATTTTAATTAAATTGCATTTACTGAAATAACATTTTCATAATTAAGAAAAAATAACCAATTCCTTTTAAAGACCTATGAAAATCACAGCAACCTAAAATATATGGAGAAAACATATAATTGTGAGAATAAATCTGCCTGACTAACTTGGGACATGAGTCAGGAAAAAAACAGTAGTATATTTTTTGTGCTTGGCAAGCCTATGCAATGCTGCCACAGTAACCCAAATAAATTAACTTCTCATCATAACCAGTATATAATTTAATATATGGTTGGTTTTGATGCATTTTTTTTCCTTCTGAATGAAGCTACTTGCTGTCATTATACATTGCTTTTTCTTTATGTCCATCTACCATGAAAATCCTGAAAATTCCTGCTGAAATATCCTTAGAAATGAATATTTCATTTCTCTCATTCTGCTGTTCAAAGTGATCAAGAGAAAGATGGGGAAGACATTTTCTTGGACGACCCCTACCAGTACGTCCAAGAAATCAGAGTGGCTACTAAGGTATTCACTTAGTACTTTGTATAGCCATGAGGTCAGAGACAAGGAAACAGTTTCCTGTGAACACAAGGGTGAGGACATACATTTAAAATAATAAAAGCAGCTAAAAACGAAACAGAACAAAAAGCTAATTATCCCTCTGTGAAATGGTCATGATCATTCAATCCACGTGCTGGCAAGCTACCTTAGTTTAAAACCATGCCTACATTCCTGAGGTCCTCATCATGGGGATAAAATGTATCAGATCAGTTTTAGGCATGTGTCATTGATTAGTTTTAATACTTATTAAGAACACTTTTGGAATGGAAAAAATGACAGAGTCTATAGTAACACTTTCTTTTGTACACATTCACCATCCAACTGCTGTATCACTTCAATCTTATCCTTCACCAGGTCATTTAAATATACGTTTATTTGGAAACAATAGTGCAGCTGCTGCTTGTTTGTACTGTTCCTAGAGTTACTCAGCAATTTAACTAGTTCACTGCTTAGACAAAGGAAGAGGAAGCATGGCAAAACTTATGGAAGCACAAAAGCACAGAAGTGAATGTCCTCCATTTCAGCTGTCAAGGCCTGTCCCATTTGCTTCCCATTACTCCTACTGGAATGGCGTACTGCAAATGCCTTGTTCTGATGGCTAGAAATTTATTCACTGGCAGTTGATAACCATTTGCTCTTACACCAACACTGTCCTTTGACTGAAATAGCTCTTTTCCCTCCCTGGTGCTTTTCTGCCTCAGATATTTATAAAGAGAAATAATCTCCTCTCTCATCCTTCTTTTCACCAGACTAAACAAACAAACGAAAAAAGACTTCTCCTGTATGCCTCACTAGTTAGGGTATCTGGCTCAGTCTAGACATGGTATCACCTCAGCCACCTTCTGTGTAGGCTACACGGCCTTGCTAGCAAATACCACACACAGCATGTGCCCCCGGTACTCTCAAAAGCAAGCCAACAGGTCCCGCAATTTTTTACATCAGTCGTTTCTGAACTCTATCACTGTGACTGTGGCGCACTCAGCTCTTTTAAGATTTTTTTACACATCAGTGTCTGTTGTTTCAATATCCATACTCTTGTTTCCAACTACTCCACATCATTTGTCTTGACTGAATATAATGTGTTCAGGTATTGAGATGCTTAAAGATAATTTGTAGATTTGACCTATCTGTATAGCACAGCTGCTATACTTCTTCTTTCCTTTTTCTGTTTTTATTTATAAACTTGAAGAACCTTGACTGTTTGTCTTACTATCATTTGCAAAGTCTAGCGTGCTTTACTTTGCCCATTTTCACCTCCCTGATAAGACTTTAATCCTTACAGCTTCCCTTGCTTAGTCTTATTGCTCTTCTTGAGTTGGTTCTTCACTAATGGCTGGAGACCCTCAGGACTTAAAAACTTTTTTAGCTGATGCTTTAGAAATATAAGTTCAATTTTTGCACCTTTGACTGCAAAAAAATCCCAGTTTCCCTTATGTTTAACTCTTTGATTGACATGACTTCACCAAGTTTATAAAAGTTTATAAAATTCTGATATCTCTTTAAAGAGACTGCAAAAGACTTTCCTCCTATCAAAATAGGAAATGAGAACTGCTGTCCACACATACTTCTCTCATTCAAATATAAGCATACTGCATAATACAATATTTTTCTTATTTTATGAAAAAAAAGCCAAGCAACTCAATTTTCCAGAATAGCTCCATATACTGCTTTGCTTTCTGCTGTTTCTGGATTTTCCTTATTGGTTTTGGCTGTAACTATTCTCTAATCATGGTTTGATTACTTTTCTTATTGATCATCCCATTTCCAAATTGTAAAAATTAAATTTAGGAATAAGACCTGAACATAAGTGTACGTAACCCTAAGTACTGAGGTGTATATGTATATATTACTGTATGTACACAAATATATGCAGTTTCTTTATCATTTAAGCTCATTTGGCAGTAACATGTCACTAGTTTACTGGGTTGTTCAAGGTTTCCTGCAAGAATAATTGCCTTCTTTTACAGATCTCTCAATTAAATTAAAATTGACTCAATTTATGATCATTTAGTCAATACTGCCGTTCTACTGAAATGCCCTCTTCTCTGAGTTCTCTCCCAGACCTTGACACAGATCTATGGTAGGTGGTAGCAGTACCTGGCCCAAAAAGAACACTACTCCGTGGATTGCTTTCAGCTCCTCTGGTGCCAAGTGTGTTGATTCTTTTCAGCAAGGAATGTCCAGCTGCATGCCATGCCTTTGTCAGATGCTCGTGCAGATCATCCAGCAGCCTGTATCTTCTCACAGTTTTATATCTTCTGCAATTTCTAGCTGCTTCTGGCTTCTGGCCCCTCTATTATCTCTGTCTTGCTTTGTGGAGATAGTATATCAAAAAATTGCTGCAGAGCAGCTATCTTCTGACTGTCCATTTCTCTTCTTTATTTCCAGTGCACTAAGTCCCTATCTTAGTTTTATTTCTTCCCAATTATTAGTTTTCCTCCTTCACTTTGCTAGTGGGTCACTCTCTGTAGCCAGGAAATCTGTTCCCTTCTAGACACTTTTGCCCATTAGATGTACAGATCTTCAGATGCCCGTGCAGCTTACTCTCTCTTTTTTTTTTTTTTCATCACATCTTCACATTCTCATCAGAACTGCCATGCCATTCAGGCACACACTTCCATTCCTCAGCTCTTTTCTTCCATAAGTCTTACAAATAAGAGTTTTCATTCCTTTGGACTTTGTTTTCACAATGTTATCTTTAATTTATTCATTGTTGAACTCAAACATTCCTGAATATTCAAACATTCAGACACAGAAATGTTTTAATTAGTAAATATAGGAATCTGATATTTGTCTAACATTTTTCAGATGTTAACATTTTTCAGAAATGTATAAATTATAAAGAAACTCCAAATTACACAAATTCACAGAGAAAATGAAATATGATTACATAAGGTCTCTTAATGCCTGAATGAGCATACTTCAGATTCTGTATACAGCAAGTTGCTTCCCATTTCTATCCAGAGAAATAATGTGCTCAGTTGCTTCTTTTATTCATCTGAATTATCACTACACTAAAGTAAACAACGCAAAGTCCCATGTTGGCTTAATACAGAAAAAGGAGAAATAATTTGGTTAAAAAAATCTTATTTTCCAATGGGTATGCACTTAACATACTAAAATTAAGATTTCAGTTAATGAAATTACTATGTGCTAAAGAGAAAAATAACGGTTCAAAATCTACTGTATGGGAAAGAAAAAAAGCACAGGGGAAAATCATTAAAGCTATAGCCACACAAAGTCCTTGCCTCTTTTTTTTTTTTTGCATGTTTTCTATAATGAAATTTTCTTCTGAACATTGGTCTATGTATGGTATAGGATCCTGGCTGATTCACTCAAGCTGTATTTTGTTTTCAGCTCTGGCAGCCTGCAATTCAACCCCTACTGCTCAGAAGGATGGAGGCTCTCACGATTCCAGTTCAGAAGGCTGCACTTTGCAGTCAATTACTCAAATGTAACATAGGCTCAAGTGAGCTTTCTACAGAAAGCACAATAAAAGATAAACTGGCTTATGCTGAGAGTATTCTCACAGCTCTTGGGTGCACAGAGACAGCTCTCATGGGGCATAACGTGCTCCCTGTTTCATGGCAATGTGGTCAGCAGTAGGCTGGGGAGGGAGGTTACAATCCAAGGGCCCTTGCCATGGTAGCAGCTCTGTAGGTCCCTGGATGTGAGATGTCCCAGGCATCCTGTGAGAGGAAAAGCCAGAATCACAGCAGATCCTGGCCTGGCCCATGTTGTGCTGTGTTATTTATGCCATTGCTACCTCAATAACATAAACGCATCAGGCCAGGACAGACCCCAGCCCACAAGGTTTACTATACACTATATTCCTTCTTTCAAGTCAGAAAAATGTTGAGAATGTTTTATGGAATATTTAGGACATTATTAATTTTTCATTTTCTATCAAGGAATGGGTGAAGAAAATCATTAATTTACAGACAGCGATTGATGTGCTTCTCTTACATATTGCATTTTGAGCCTAGATATTGTGGTGACAGCATACCTGCAATATGAAAGGAATAAGAGACAAGCACTTAGCTGGAAAAATTGTATTTATTAACATTCTGACATTTTATTATCTTCCCTATTTCTGTTAATTGCACCTAGAAAGCACATACAAAATTGCCTGCACAATGATAGTCGGGAACCTTAGACCTCAGCTAGCTCTCTATAGCAATAAGAAATAGAGTAAAATCAACTAAGATACATAAATAAGAAAGTACGGTTCAGGATAAGTGATGATGAATTCCTACTCAACAGGAATGAGCCATGGTAGAATAGAAAGAGTTCAGAAGAAACTCCCAGAGCTGAGCTGTTTTTATCTGGGGTACCCTCAACTGCAAACAGGAGGAGGCTGATTCTGTCTGCATACAACACAATACAAAAAAAGGATGTTTCAGTGTGCACATTATAGTGCTGGCCCATGAATGCGTCCTGACTTCAAGATGGAAAGAAAGCTGAGTGTGACTAACCCCCAGCTCAAGTAGATTATCTTGTGGTGAAATCTACTAAAAGTGTGGAGTGCATCTTCCAACAGGTCCCTAGAGCATAAACTAGGTCTTTGTGCCCTCCTTAGATATGCTATCTTAGTGTGCGCAGGCTCCAAACAGCAAGAGGCTCTAGCTTGTAGCAATTTTGCCATTGCCTCTCCCAAACTCCAGGCAAAATAGAAACACAAACAAAAACGGAAGGACTCAACATAAAATTTGACCCTCAAACACTGGCAGCTGGTAAAAGTGATCTAGATGTGTATAGTTCCAGTTGAGATGCAACACAGTCATGAAAAACAGCCATGTCAAAAGGTACTGGAGGAAATAATAAAATGAGGTCTACAAAACTTCAATTCATTACCTAGTGCAGAACAAGGCCAAAATTGTTCATAAGCAGCCTGCAAACTGTAATAAAACTGGAAAATAACTTTTGGGCTGAAAGCTTGTGTGATATTTTGAAAAAGGATGTAATATCCCTCTATAAACCTGTGTCTCATGTCCATAGCCAATCCCACACAACAGGACTACCTGGAGGTAAAACAAGGAGTGGCATGTCTTCCGGAACATAGAGTTGTTTTAAACACAGGTCATTTCAGGACAAAGGGATGATCAAGAACTGGATATGTACTGATCTACTTGGTGCTGAAGGAACAGAAGATAAAAAATATAGACTTTATCTTAAAGTTGATGCTTTCTCTTACACTTTTGAAAGTGACTACCTTTACAACATAAGGCTCCTACTTAATCAACGAGGCTATACAGCCTAATCTATCCAATACCTTGGGCTATCAACTCTGTCCAGCTGGTCATTAATCCCCAGGAAATAATCTGCACCTCAATTGTTACTGCTTAATTAAATGTAGCGATCCATCTGACATACAGAATAAGGATAGAAAGGAAACTTAATAGAAGGTGACTCCTACAGAATTGGAACTCACTACCTTTCCCTTGTAGACACGATATATAACACAATGTTTGGTTACAGTTTATATGTTTCTATATATTAAATTACTATGGAAATGCTTCCCATTGAATGTAATGTAAATGTATTTAACCAAGTGAACATAAAAAAGCCACCAAAAAACTCTTTCCTCTTCTTCTGTATTTATTCTGATCTGTAAGTTCCTGAAGACATGATCTGCTTACTACTTTGGACTTGTCCTATGCCTACTATGCCTTCTCTTGGCAAAACACTGTGATGATAGTCTTTTAGAACTATCACCAAAGTTGGTAGGATTTGGCAATGCAGTTCAGAGCAGGTTTTAACAGTTAAAGAAAATAACCGTTCGTTATTTCAGACAAATATGAGCACATGTACATATATCATACAAATGAAGAACTGCTTGGCCTCTGTAGTGCCTCTTTAATATAATAAGGTTAAGTTATCTGTACGTTAAATCTTTGTCCAAAAATAAAATAAATTATGATTCATGTGTTTCCAGAATTATCAGGACTATGCAAATCAAAACACTCACTATATCAAAGCTGATTCTGTAATGACTGTAATCTTCTGCTAACTTTGCTCATATCACTACCATAACTCTCAACTCAGAATTTTATTGTTCACTTAGCTTAGAAAATAACCTTTTGATTGTCAAGGAGCAGCAGAGAAAAGCAAACATTTCAAATTGTAAAACATGACAGAGAAAAACTAAAAGATCAGCTTTAACAGTGGTGGGCTCAACCATACAATGAACACAGGCTAAAAAGCACAGAAGAACACAGAAATTCATGCACTGGTACATGAAGATAGAGCTGATGCAGCACCAAGTTACAGAACCGAATGCTGAAGTCCCTTCTCCAGACATGTACCAGATAGACACAGAGAGGAACAGATTAACATTCTGTACTCAGACCTGATGGGGCCCCTGTTGGGTGTGAAAAGACAAACCAGACTGCTAGCCCACACACTTGCTGGCCTTTTTCAGGGAGACTGTTTACAAAGAGAAGGGCCACAGTGGCAGGTTTTAGGATGTGTCTGTTTAGCTACCTTGGGGGACTTAGGACCTCAAACTCTTCTCACCCATACCACAGATAAGATCTACGCTTACCTCTTCCTAACACATTTGGAGTACAATTAAATTTTTGCAGTGCCCGTCTCATTTCTCAGCTTTTCTTTTTCCGCTTCTAGAATTACTTGCAGTTCTTTCAAATGCTGGGAAGTATAAGCAACATTTTATGACTGTTCAAAAGCTTTTTTTCAGAAAGATCTGACATAACAAACCTACTTCTTTTTTCCAGTGCAAATCCTTTCTAGTATTTATACTCAATGTAGTTTTCAATTATAATGTTGTTTACACTGTCATTAATAAAGGATGAAGCACTATAATTATTTCATTTTCTTTTCTTATGTTATTCTCTGTTAAATAGTCATTAGGAAACTCAAAACTTATATTCACATTGGTAGAAATTATGTATTATGTTTGAAAAAAAACGAAATACTCATACTAATGTACTGCATAAAATTCACTTCAACTGACAGTCCCACAGGGTAAAAGATTGCTAGCATGTAAGCTGTTTTCCTAGAAAAAAGGGGGGAAAAACATCTGAAGCAGGTCTCAGACTCCTGTTTAAAAGGTTAAAAAGCTATAGTTTACATAGTGTCAATATTTAAATAGTGTCAATAAAACTCAAGTTAAAAAAAAAAAAAAAACAACACAAAATAATAAGACATACAGAAGCTGAAACAGGATGGATTTTTACCCCACAGGATAGCATACACACAAAAAAAGAAGTATCTTAGCTGTCTAAGAGGATGAGTACTATCATTTTATTGCAGAAAGTAAGTCATGTAACAACAAGCTATAAACCTGCTGGTGTTTAGTTGCTTATTTATTTTCCTGACTGCAGTTATTCTAGCAACAAGACCCCCTAAAATCCAATAAAGTGAATGGAAACCTCTTGAAATAGAATTTTTAAAAATTAGACTTCAGTGCCCAGAGAAAGGATTGTGGAAGTTTTAAGACTCACATAGAACTGTTCAGCACAGTCTAGCCAGTGGGCCTCCCAGCTTAGAGCAGGTGAAGATGACTTTCTTGTTACCCATTCCCTTTAGAGAAACTTCTACATTTCTAATACACACACACACACACACACACACACACAAATAGTTATACCTTTTGTTAACAGCTGAAGAACAAGCATGTGCCAATGTCACCAGGGACTCCACTATGCAAGCACAAGCAGATAACAGCAGGAAAAGCACTGAAATTATGTTGGTAATTTTTTTTATTGGCAAAAAGAGTTTCCCTCTACTAGGTGGCTCTTGTTTCTATTGTCAGGTCCTCAAAAGGGTACTCCAGTATCACTAGGACTGTTCCTTCGGACAAAAATCTAGGAGAGAATTGAACTGTTTCATTTGCTGAGCAGGCTGTTATGCAAAGAACGTCTGGCATGGACACCTCAGGTGCCGGCTTTAACTTCGTGGTGAACATCAGGCCTTTTTTTGGTGATTCGGCCACCAAGTGACAATCTTCAGCCCTACGCCTCACTTCATTAATTCTGATGAATCAATCACACCTTGAACCAGAGCTAGCACCATATAGACTGCCGTTGAGGATTTTCTTTCCCCACCAATAATGTATATAAAGTTTTCCCCTTCAAGACCTGGATTTATTAACTTCTCAAGGCATTTTATGAATGCCTTTTTTTTTCTACAACCTTGTGGTAATGAGACTGTAAACACCAACTGGAATGAGATGGCTTGGTGTATTAATAAATTCTCCTTACAGAGCAGTCAATAATTATCTTATTGACACAGCACAATGATATGCTCACGAATAATAATGGATACTTGCAGGAACAGGAACCCAAGCATACAAATGAAAACCAGTTTATATAGATACTTGAACAGTCTGTAAGTAACTGTCCCAAATATTGCAATATGTTCCACTTTCTCAAACTTCTGTGCTAGTCCACAGGTCTCACAGGAATCAATGGGATCCTTCATGGGTAAAAAAATCTATGTCTGTAGATTAAAAAAATACCAAATCCAATGTAACTTAATACTGCTACATATTATAACAAAGCCCTGTGACGAAGAAGGCTATATTTGAAGTGGGCAATTCGCAAATCCCTTAGCACTGGATAGGGGCAGAGGTATTACAATCCAATCTCGTGTGCTTCTCACAAAAACACAGTCAGGCATCCAAGCTCCATCTATTTGTCTTTCATGCTATGCAAGTTCACCTGGGAATAATTTCTTAAGTAGAACATAATTCATCAGGTGATAAATAAATTGCACTATGTTGTCATATTCCCAAACCTTCTATCCAGCCATCATTTATTATCAAATGAAATTTTGGACATTTTGTCCATTATCTCAAGTGCATTTTTCAACAGAATGATGGCATGAAGGCCTGAATTCCTTTAAGCTCAGTCATTGACTAAAGTTCCTAATATTTAAATGACTTCTTTGGAGATGCTTCATCTCTTCCTTGACTTCTGGATCACACAGTCAAATGACTAAAGACAGGTAGAATGAAACGTGGGCCAATAGGTACATAATCTTCAGCGATGCCCACATATTGTCAGTTCATTGGTCTCCCTACTGTTCTGGGGGATGCTGTGTTTATTTTCCACACAGCAGAATAAACAAGAAAAATAATATATACACATATATATATATTTGGAAAATGGACAATATAATAGAAAAAATCAGAAAAATTGGCAAGTTGTGCTCTAGGACAGGTGCACAACCTAAAGCTACACTTGCTCATATCTTCATAATGAATGGGTGTCAAGCTGGGAGTGTCCTTTTATCATTTCATGAACATGATTTAATGCTTGGTCAGTTCACCAAAATAAATATATGAAATGAGATTGTTACTATGCTTGTTTGCCAATCCAAACCAATAAGAGCTTTTGCTGAGGTGAAATAAATCTGCATTACTGAAATACTGTAAAGCACAATATATTAAAGATCCAATCAATCCACCTCTCACTGCAGCCTGTAGCAGTATTTCAACTGATTTCAATGAGAGCTGCATCAGTCTCTAAGAAACCTTAATGCATGCTCTCTGCTAAACCTCCTCCCCACCCAAACGAAAAACACTGAACTCTGCTCTTGTCTTCTGATTCAACATCATGTCTTTCCCCTCCCTCCTTCTGCTGTAATAAATATTCTCTCTCTATCCCTGTTACTGACAATAATGTAGGTGAACTCTGCACCACATACATCTGTCATTATTAATGACCATGGTGGAGAAAAGCGATAGCTCACTCTTAGGAACCAAAAGGGCAAAATGCTTCAGAATTTTCCATTCACATTTTCTTTTTTAGGCATACTTGCTTGGTGACTCTCCAAAGTCAGGAGCATGACTCAGAGAAGAAAAATCTCTCAGTGTTTAACCTTTGCATAGAAAATCATTTGTTTAAACAGAGGGCACTTGTTACTTGGAAAGTCTCATTTGCTTATAATAAAGCTATGTTCAGTATTTTGCAGAATACAATAAACACAACAAGATGTCTTCGTCCCTGTGGAAAATAATTTTGTTGCTAGCAACATTAAATTTCTTTCAAACAAAAGACTTCAACAGGAATTGTTTTCTTTGCCATTCATGTCCCTGCCAATATTGTTAACCTAGAAAGTACAAGACTGGATCTGGACAAATTGTGAAAAGTGCTGCCAAAATGACGGTGAGCACATGACTCGTACAGGATCCCGAACCCTTTCAAAAAGGCTGTTCTGATAATATCACTTTATTGGGGCTAGACGTAAAGACTAATTGTTTATAGGCAGCTGGTAGAATCTTGATTTTTTTCTCAAGACAGTGTGGACAGCAAACAAAATTTGAGAAGCTACATCAGTTTAACTGCATTACTGCATGAGCCTTTGTTCCTAATATAATTATGTGCTCAGTGCATCAGGTGTTTTCCATGTACCAGACTGCATTGCATAAACGGGAGGGACAGAACATATGATTCTAGTAAATTTATGTTTGGAAATAGTACACAACGCAGTGCACGTGCAGTATATAACACAAACTATCTATGCAACCAAGGTTTTTGCTTAACACCTACAGGTCCACAAGTCTCAAACTTCATCTTTTCTCTAACATTTACAACTGCAAATTGTAGATTTTTTCATAACAGCTGCTCTGACCTCAGGTAAGGCTGCATAACAATCATTTGTTTGTTATGCTAGATGTACCTGAATGGACAAAAATACTTAAGAGCAAATGCCTACTGTAGTAATGGCAAACACACACCAAAAAAACCACGTAAACATTAGTCATTATAAGGTGAAAAAGATGATACCCTCTGCTTTCCCAAGTCTATATTATTTCATGGACGTATTATTTTATTTGTAACCAGCTCATGGGTTAAAACTCTATGCTCACATTCAACATGAGCTATATTCTATACATATCTGTCACTTTTCTTTAGCATTCATGTTGATAAAACTTTCCGTGAAGGTTATTTTGACTTACTGGAAATGGGCTTTTCCAGAACATAAATTTTAAGGCTTAAGTAGACTGGGAGACCTGTGTTAAAACCACTAATATGTTCTGCTAAGTCTCCCTTGTCTTCACTCAGCCTCCTTACAATGTTTTAAGAAGTTTTATTGACATTTGAAAGTCTGAAAATGTCAGCTTTTGGCAAGTATTGCAGTCTAAAAGTGTTATTAGTAGTTCTTCTAGGAAGTGTAAAAGAATATTTTGTAGGAACAATTTTGTCTTTCAACAAACCTTTCGAAAATGACGTGATAACCACAAGTTCTGTGCAGGAAAGAAAATACCCTGCAGATTCTTCAAATTATATTCAAGTAACAAATTTTTAGAGAAGTTACATTATTTGGTGAGTCACTGGTCTTCATTCAAGTCATGATACATCTTAATAATCAGCACTTCCCAAAGTATTGTTATGTTCTGAAAAGGAGGAGAAACATTGTGAGAAGTACAATGACATCTAGAAGCATCTAGTTGGCATTTGATGGGTCTGACGCCAAACCTTCTCTAACCAACAGGCCTTCCAGTCATTTCATGTTAGCTTGCTGCCAAACAGGTCTACTAAGTGTTTTACTTCTATAATTCTTCTCATCTTCTTCTAGTACGGATGAGCACAGGTATGCCCTGGTCTGCACCAGCACCAGCACCTGCAAACATCATCACTGCTGCTGGAAGCCAGGCTGTGGCAGGGATTAATCTACAAACCATGTGTCTTATTGTCTTACCCTGTGAGCGACATGTTAGTCATCACAGGGCAGAGGGTGAAATGGCAGGTATCACGCACCTCAAAGGACTAAGCTTCACATGTGGCTTCCAAGTTAAGATGGCACATTACAGTTCCAGTGCTCCACCAAGGGTGACCCACCAAGGACAAGGATGATGAGCTCGGTCTTTGAATGACATTGTGGCATCAGCCTCAAAGACTCTTCTGGCCTCTTCCTCGCAGGGTCACAGGAGTCCCCAAGACTCATGCTGGTCACCGCATCTTACTTCATGCTAAGATCTTTATAGCTCAGAATGCCATAAGGTATCTTGAGGTTTGGGGGGGGATGTCTCTTGCACTTTGTGTCGCAGTATATTTGAATTCTAATGTCTTCAAAGGTTTATTTAATTTTCAAGCCACAAAAAGATGCAACAAATTATCAATAAATATTACAGAAGCATAAAAATCATTAATTCCACCAAACTGTTCTGAAACAAATTAGTGTGAAACACTTTATCCTTAAAACTGAGAAAACATTGTGGTATTAAATACTCAATATTATCAGCCAAGCAAATTGGCCCAGGTCAAATGAGCAAATCTAAAAAATGAGATCACTAAATTTTCTCAGCTTGATAGCTTAGTAATAAATAATGTGCTTCTATTCAATCTGTACATTAAGTCTTTTATGTGGCCTTAAGGCACTGTCTTATGGCTGTGCCCATTACAGTGTAGCCATAGAAACTGACACATTTATTTCTTGGATTAGTGTGCCATTGAAAATATTAATATAATGCAGTAAATGGGGATTTAATCTAATCTACTGATGGTAGGATGAAGTTACTAAAAGGTTGTATGCTCTTCCAGTGGAAGAAAGATTATATCTGTGTAGTACAGCTCCAGTAAAGCTGGAGTACTGCTGATGTTTTGGTTACAGACGTCATCTAAACAACTTACGATGTTACATGTACTCTACAGATATAAACAGGTTCTATGAAACATGCAGGTGTGTCCACCAGGCAAGTAACTCTTTCATATCCTAAGACTTCTTCCTAAAGCTAAAGTGTCAAAACTGAAAGTCATGAAGAGAAAATGGTGATGCTCTGCATATTGTGTATGTAGTACATGTGAAAGAGCATCTCACCCCAAATATATGCAAAGCTGTACTTCATGGACGTGCCATTAGCAGCAAAGCCCATACCGATATTATTACTAACATTTTAATGGCATTCAGTTAATACCTTCATGTCTAAAAAAAGCAAAAAATCATGTAATAAAAAAATAAAGAAATCTTAATTCTTAAGCAGCAAGATCTGTGAATTTCTTAATTTGTAGGTCCCTACCAGGTGGCCATAAATATTAGGGCACCCATTTCAGTAGATCATATTTGACTCAGGTTCCTTGTAATAATTCATAGTACTCAAGTTCTGACTACCCTTTACACTGCAGTATACTACATAAATTCAGAAGATATATTCTGACAGATGAAGCATTGTTGAAAAGCTAAGTACAGCACTTTGTCCTTGAGATGTTAACATGTAATGCCATAAAGTATTCAAATAATAATTTACTCAGTCTTTCAGGGTAATTAATTAAAACGGTCTAGGTGTTAGAGAAAATCACCTTGAGCTTATAAAATTGGAATGCCTCCCTTTTTCTTCTCTGCATGCAAGCTGCTCCAATGGACTTACCACATGCTTTCCCAGTTATGGTTTTTGATTTCAGCAGATAATAAATAGCCAGGATCTAATTTTGCCATGTCAAAACCGATTATGTTTCACAAGAAAAGGTGGAGTGCTCACCTACCAGATGAAGGTGAAACATAAAACCACTTTTATTTATGTGTTGTGTCCAAACTCAACTCAATCTGGCACTAGGTACTGGGAGCATGTAGACTTTAACTGTCACACAAATTTATGCATCCCTGGAAAATGTCAAATATAAACATAAATTTAATGAAGGAATGGAAACCTTTATTATCAAAGAAATAAACATAGTTTCTGACAACTAATGTAAATTATCTTAATGTATTTTTCACTATTTTTGAGAAGGTCAAAAAAAAGAAAAGAAGAAACATTGAACAGAGGCATTTCTGATGAAAATATTTCAAGCAAGTCCTGGTCCAATTATTAATGCTGATGTTCCGAAAGGAATTTTTGCTCTTTAGCAACAACATTGCGTTCAGACATGAGAGTTCCTTTTCCCATTCATTACAATGGGATAAAACAGAAGGCTTATAACAACAGATAAACAAGCACTCTGTATTATTCTGTAGTTTTCCTCAGTTGAGTAGTCTTTGGACAGCATTTTAATGGCTGAAAAAAACCCTGCACATGATGAATAAGGATGCCATTCTCAATTAACATGGACAAAGGATCATAGCCATATTTGGCAAATGAGGTAGCTGTGGTGTAAGAAAAGCAGGAGTATTCACAGACATTGCCACATACATCACTGTCTGCAAATCAAAACAAGTTAATGACATTTTTGTACATCTGCCCAACTACATGACTACACATTAGTCTGGCAAGTACTTATTAGACCCAAATTAAATAGCACAATGATTATAATTCATATTTACTAAATATAGTGTTATTAATTTATACCGCACTAAATATGGATGCTACCAGCATATAAATAAATTATAAGTACTGAACCAAACCAGCCCAAGTTACGAAATATATTATCTTCATTAAATATATCTCTGCTCTACAGATGCTACTATCAGTAGAGCTTACATTAATATATATATACTATGGGGGATGAAGCATCAAACTGTTATCCATTCTCTGCAAGTGCATGGATAACACACTAGCCTCTCA
Source organism: Chauna torquata (assembly GCA_013399475.1). NCBI lineage: Eukaryota > Metazoa > Chordata > Aves > Anseriformes > Anhimidae > Chauna > Chauna torquata. The sequence continues at coordinate 223,856 of VXAL01010040.1, forward strand.
ATCCCAACAGCACCCATATATAGGTTACTGCTCCCCTCTCGGTTAGCCTCCACGCTTGTGGACTGGCATACATAACGTCACCATCAGAGAAATATCAGCACCCATTGCATAGGTAGGTCTCAGTTGAATAGATCCCTATTCTACAGAAATCTCAGATAAGGTTAGCTACCACAAACTTTATTCAGTAAACACAGATGCTATCCAAATTATGCTGAACATCTTATACAGAAATTCAGTGTACCCTTGCCATGCGAATTGGACAAGACTTCCCACTCCACAGAATTCCATCAGGAAGTTAGAGACTGATTAGTGAACAGTGGGGTAAAGACACTACAGCTCAACCCATACCCAGGGAAGAAGTGAACAGCTAACATTTAGAGGAGGAACCTCAGTCAAGAAAGACCAGTAGCACACACAGCAATTCTTGTTGCTGTTCATCATTAAAAACCTCTTTCTTACCTTTCCTACCATGCCTTCAACACGAATTACACCTATCAGTGGTTACACACAAACTTAGCATACTAAGTTTGCATAAGCTTCATCATCTCTTTAATAAGATGCTACCTTAATTTTCGAAGTTTGGGAGTCACAGACAAAGGCATACTTGCAAACTAGATGAACAAAGAAAAGGATATTTAGAGGAAGTATCTCTATTACCTATCTCTACTCCTAAACTGGCCATGCCAGTTTTCACTGAGGATTCCTATCCCAAAGCTTTACCTGAATTTTAGCCTTAGAAAGCAACCAGTATGGCTCTCTGTCACAATCACAAGTTTCTAATTTAAACACTGATACCAATGGAGTTTTCTGAGGATGTTCTGAAGGTTGAGAAAACTGATATCCCATTTCTTTAACCCTAAATTCCATTTTATCCATAGTTAATAACCTGAACCGCAAAAGACATCATCACTAAACTTGCATATTTCTTTTCATGGTATCATTAATTATTTGTCCAAATTTATGCAAAGTAGAACTTGGACACACTTTTTTTCTGTATCATAAGACTTTGCTTTCATCTTTTTTTTTTTTAAGGATCTCACTTTTCACTTTTATGAGATCAGTTTTCCAACAATTGAGCTTATCAGCCACATCTACACTGCTAGTAATTCAACACCATGGCATATTTATTGATTCCAAAAAGCTATTACATGATATCACTTACATCCCTGTACTTGATTAGACTGAGTTATTGGGGAAACTAACAAAAGATTACTCAGAACCCAGCAGAGAGCTTATATAGATGTCTTCTTACCTGACATCTAGCTATTTGCTTTTGCACCTTTATTTATACATATTACACACACAGACTAAGTTTTGCACAAAACATAAGTACAAGATGTAGTTTTATCTTCATTTTATTATTCCACAATTTAAAAAAAAATCAAGAAATAGGTTGTAGGTACAAAACACCCTTATTCACTCCTTTAAGAGAATCTATAAAGCTGTATTGATGAGTAGGATGTATTATGACTGAATAACATCCAAATTCAACTTAAACCTGAGATATATACTGTATCTGAATATAGTATGTATGATATTTAAATATGAATATAAATTATTCACTTCTTTAGACAAAAAAGCCCATAAATTTAAAACATGAATATGTTAATTAGATTTAAATTCGTCCATTATAGAAAATATTTTGACAAGTATCCTAAGAACTGTGTTTTTAAAACAGTTCAATGCATTAAATACATGCAAATTCTGACAGTCAAAAATGCATACTGCATAGCTGAGATACTATCATTCTTCTTCACAATCACTGCAGCCTCTAGCTAGATAAAGATTTTTCATGACAGACAGAAACATTTCCTTCTGTATATCTCATATTCTCAGACTTCTACTTCAAAATGATTCCTGAAACACTTTTAAAGACGGATTTAAACTACTGCAAACTAGAATGGCTGTTATATACTTAAGTTAGCTGGGACTGCCAATGCCAAATCACATTAAATATCCTTTTAAGTAGAAAAAGCTGTTTGCCACTAGAATTGCACCCACAGGTGAGTTTTAGGACATTTCATTCTTGAATTACATGCAGTAACAGTGCACCTATAGGCTGTTTCCCAAATATGTCCAGGGCAGATGTATATTTGACGTTGGGTACAAAGACAGATTAGTGCCTACAACCATTGGAAGTCTATTCAGTGTTTTGCAAAATCCCCATGCAATTTTACAGCACAGTTTCAGAACTGGCTTAAAGCCCATTTTAAATTTGTAACCAAAAGGCGAAGTCTTCCGTTTCTTTGCTTCATCAACCTTACACAGTCACATGGTAAACCAGATCTGCTCACTGATCTAGAGGAAAACTTATTCTGAAGGACTACGAAACAATACCATATGTCCACTTTCAAAGTCGAGTATCTTTACACAAAGACATCCTGTGTGGGCAGGGAAGCCAGGTGTTTCTGAAAGTCCAGAACGTGAACATGGGGATGGAAAGTCATGTGATTGTTTTACAACAAAAACAAGTTTCCCGGCATGGCAGTTTTCCTCAGCCACTGAAGTTCTCTTCCAGCTGCTAGCATGATTTATCCTACTTACTGGGTAGGAGACCTGCAGAGAATCTTGTAAGGAACACTGCAGTGAGACAGGGAATCAATGGGTTTGTGCATTTGTCTCTTATCCCAGTTTCACAGCCTGCATGCACCTCTGTCTTTCTAATGAAATACCTTTTGGATTGATCCACTACACTACACAGGGAAAATAAAACTAACAGATTATTTTTTGAGGAAGCTGAATGTCAAATGAACCTTAGCCGCACTTCTGCAACTGTGGGAGGGACAGCTAAAATGTGAGGTTGAAACTGTGATAGCTGATGCTTGTTTAATACTTTAAAATCTTTGCATTTGACCTTGGAATGCACATGTGCTTATATGAAAAACAACACTCAATGGAAAATAAATTTAATGTTCTTGGTAAGGTTTCTTTAGGGCCACTATATATGAAATGCAATGGTCCTGAAAATTAACCCCAGGTGCATCATTTCATTAATGCACGAAATGTGCAGAAAATTTAGAAAAATAAAGCTTATGTTAATCTTTATGTAATAAAAAAGG
>VXAL01010040.1:272802-314619 GCA_013399475.1 Chauna torquata
CTAGTTAAAAAACATGTCTTTCCAGAGATGCTTTCTATCCATAGTCCTGCACAACATGAAATATGGTTGACAGCTATATTACCACACTGCAGATTGCAAAGCAATTCACATTCACACTTCTAAGTGCCTCTCCTTTCAAGACTTATGGATGTACGCCAAATTACTTGCATTGTGGTATATGGCCTTCTGTATGTACTTTATAGAATAGGCCTTTGGTTTCCATTAAAATCAATGAAGTAGAGTCCAAAACAGCTTTTCTAAAGAGTGTACTGGATGTCGGGCAAGGTTAATAATGAAATACTTCGTATATAATACACATCTTCAACATATTTCCATATTTCAGTGTCTATTTTTAATATGGTATTTTTGGTATTTAGGGTGGAAACTCCACTGTTAAATTTAATTGTTGGGTAGGCTTAGGTTCAGCTTTCAATTTTTGCCCTCACTAGTGTGTCTGTACAAAATGAATATATGATTTCATACACTACTTAGGCAATGTTTCCAAATGTAATGGACCAACAGACGTTTAAGGAGCTTAAGGTCCTATGCTAAAAAAAAAAATCATTATCTCAAGTCAAATGGGAGAGACATGCAAGATACACTACAATTCCTTTTCATCTAGACAAATAAGTGACTCCACCATGTCATAATGTCTGAGTCACTAAGTTCACATACTTTGTTATAGTAGTTTAACAGCAAGTTAAAAAGAATTATCAGTAGGGATGGTAACATAGTATAAATATTATTGTTCATTAAAATACGAGTATGCTTACTATTAGTCATATTAATATGATAAATGAAGTAAACTGATAGATTTTAAAAATAATGNATTTTTGGGGGAGAGGAGGGAAAAGACAGATGCTTTAAAGATATCTCAGTAAAATCTGGTCTTCAGTGAATTTAGTGAGTCTAATGCAAGACTGACCTGAAGGGGGGAGACAAGTAGAAAAGACCTAAGAATGAGTGTTTGATGAGGAAAGATACATTGCATCTTTCTATTTATTTATTTACTTTTTCAAGATATTATCACTCTCCTTTAGTCTTACTGAGCCTAGAAGACAGCAGCAATATAGTTTTAAAATTGCCTTAAATTTGGAGGGGAAAATAAAGAAATACATGGAAATCACTGTTACTCGCTGTTGTCAGTAAATGCAAAATCCGTGAAGCTTTGCTCATGTTAAAAGGATGTGGTTTACTGGAGTTGGGCAGGTGCAAGGTGGGCTCGTGACTTGTGTTTCCATGTAACATTATATTTTTGTAGTCCAGAGTCCCTGGAGGGCTGTATTCTTTAGAATGTGAATGGATTTCATACAGTGTTTTTCTCTGTGATTGTAGCATATGTGAAAACTCCTTATCTGTATCTCAAAGATGTTCTCTAAAATCACGTTCTGTGATTATCAAACATCAGTACATCCATTTATCAAAATAACTTGAAAGAAATGATAGGGAACAGGCAGCTAAATGAACTGCAGTGGTTGCATTAGATAATTCTCCACAAGTAAAGCTGAAAATGAAGCAAACTGATGCCTTTTAGAAATGTTGGCCTAATTAGTAATACAGAAAGTATGCTGGTGAATTTCAAAATGCAGAAAAGAAATTTCTGGAGATTAAATATAGTTCGTAAGAATTACTATACTGGGTCACACTTCCTCTTATCTCTGAAAATGACCCATGAAGGGTACTGGGAGCAGATTATAGCAAACAGTGCAAGATTGTGTGGTCTTTCATTTGGTATGCCCACGTACCTTCAGCAGTAACTTCGGATAGCTATAACCCTTATGAGTTCATCTAATCTCCTTCAAAATCTTGAAGATCAAGTATGTCACAGCAAAAAATTTTGTCTATTGAAGTGGTGGAACAGAAAAACAAGATCTAAAAAGTGAGAAAATTGTATGCTTTCTTCACCAAACTGTAAAGAATCAGTCATCATTATGTAAGCCTTTTCTCCAGAGTTTTGTCACCTCTGAACACCATAAACTATGCTGGCAAAAATCAACTGACATACTCGAACAGAGGCTGTAAGCAGCATAAAGACAAACAAAAGGCAGAAAATCCAAATTTATGAAAAAAGTTGCAGCTATTCTTTATATTAAAATAACTCAAATTTGAAGAATAGTTTAAAGGGTGCAGTAGCTTTTTGCCCAGGCTTTCACTTGCAGGCCAACCAGATACTGGAGATGAGGAAAATGTGGAAAAATAAGATAATTGAAGAGGTTTAGAAGTTACATTAACGTGAGATGCATGGTCGAGTCTATAGGGAATTACTAGCTAATCGCAGCATGCATTGAGCAGAGGAAATAAATTTCAGTTCAGTACTATTGGTTTCTAAAGTTGAATTCTGCTCAGAGTACTGTGGAGGCCATCTGAATATAGTGAAATTTATGACACAACAGAAGGTGACTATCACCTGCTTCAATCCCAAGATAAAATGTGGGTGCCCGGATATTATTTCCCAGCTGTTATTAGCTCATTTGGCGGCTCACTGTAAATGTTCTCCAAGAGCACTTAGTGAACCGCTCTGGAGACTGCTAGTCAGATCCTCAGCTGCTGACAAGGATAAAAGGCATGAGTGTAAGGAAAATATTGAACTCTCACTTCAAGTCCCTGGTGTCTTGTGCAAGGACCTCCTGCCAGAATATGTTAGTCTAGCTCTTTAATTTCTCTACTTTTGTACTCTGCTATTAGCCCTATAGAGCTGAAAACACAGCAAGTCCAGAACTGTGGTATATTAAAATCCATTGTGTCTTAGGATCCTAAGAAAAATGTTGAGAACAACCTTATATACTTATCTAACAGAGACTTTGGAGACAGCTCTCTACATTTTCGATTTAACTTGAAAGCAGAGACCAAAGTCATGGCTCCTGTTCAGGTGCTGCTAAATACTAGTGAGGTCAGCGTTCAAGTGAATGTGACTGGTAGAAGCTGAGGATGCTGAAATCTTTCCACAGTGTACGCAGAAGTATGGCCTAGTGTGATGTGGAGTAATCATTGAAACATATCTTGTGTTTGTGGTCCCAGAATTGTGGGGAAAGTTAAGTATCTGCTATTCACTAATGATGTACAACAGTTGTGAAAAAATGCTGGGAGGTGATGATTAGTTACAGTGAAAAGGAAAAGTATTCAGAATATATAAAAATATGATATATTAGCGTAATGTCATTGAGATTCAAGTGTTATGATCTTTTGTATTTTTTCATTGGTGTTCCATAAACATACAGCATAGCAGGTTAATATATCAAATATGCACATAAAGTCTACCTACTATACATGTGTTCTATATATTACTGTTATATCTTCTTAGATTAAGTAAACAGAATGCAATGTACTCTACATAAATATAGTGCTACTGAATCATAACAAAATTTTAAAAATATCTGTTTACCATAAGAACTGTGTCAGAATCTGTCAGTGAAAATGCTGATTGGTTGAAATCAGAAGTTTTTTTTTGTTTTCCCAGAAGTGTACCAATTTCAACAAAACCTTTTCAGTTTCAAGAAGGATTTTCTGGTTAAAAATGAATAAAACTTAGACTACCTAACCGGCTAGTGGATGTATGTAAAATAAGAGAGCACAAAGGTCAGTTTGTTCCCCTGCCTGCTTTACATGGCAGGCTCGAACCTGAATTTTCCATTTAGGTGAATGTGATGGTAGTTTCAGTTTCCTCAAATGAATGTGCTCCAATCTGTTTAGACATATACGTAAGTGACCATCTGGGAGATGGACCTACAGACCAGCTCTAGCACAGGGAACCAAGAACTCAAGGGGAATAAAAGATGCTCATGTTCTCAGAAAACTTTTGCATATTTCAGAAATTGTCATTAGAAACAGAATTCTGACAAATTTGAAAGTGACAAAAAGGACCAGAAGTCCAAGATATTAATGTATTATTGAAATGGTAGCATTTCAATAGGTAAACACTACAGCAGTAAGCTACCTCTTTATTTGCTGTAAGTGAACTGGCGTTACATACCAGAATTCACCTGGCAGAGAGAGAAATGTTGCCCATATGTGTAATTTGTGGAGACAGTGACAACTTCTTGCTAGGGCAAAGAAAGATGAATTTAATTCTTGTTATGGACTTCTGGAAAAGCACACCCCACTAAGCCAGCTGCAAGAGGGGACTAGGCTGGCAGCAGGTCCACCCATGCAGAGGCCAACTGAGCATCAGAGCAAATGTACTGTGCTAATGTACCAAAGTTACAATGAAGAGCTCAGTCCTGCATCTGCTGAAGCCAATAGGGAAAAAAAAAAAAAAATGAAACCAAACCCTCAGTACATTCACTTCTGTGGCCTGATATCTGCTTAGCATAATACCCTCTTACCTTGCATCTCATTTAGCTATCAGGCAATCTCCTGAAAGATAAATTCTTTGCTTGTCACCTTGTTATAAGATTTTACTTTACTTAGAATGTTTGACTCTTTGCAAAGGCAAGATAAAAAAGCATTTTATTTGTGCTATGAAATGAGAGTGGAACAAGCTCCTACAGGCAGGCTGCTTTGTTGAGTCAAATTTATACTCTCATTTTGAGTGTGGAGTTTATACCATTCTTCACTTCACAGGAAAAGATATGCTTTACGCTAATACATAGTAATCTCTGTACAATCCCTACTCACTTTCTCTGCTTTCAGCCACGCCCTAGTGGGAAATTTCTCTGAGAAATTAACATGGGAATTGGCTTGTAACTGCATTTTCAGATATATTTATCAGTTACCTTTTTTGTGCTGTTATGACAAAGAGATTTTACTAATAATAGTAATTGGTCTTTGATAACAGATAAAACCCAGACACTGAAAACTCCTACATGTGGACCGTTTACTTTCCTAGTACATTTTGAACATGAAATAAGTTAAATTACTGTTATTTTCAAAACACATTTTAAATTGGAAAAATGATGAGTGAAAAAAAATCAAGCCATTATGTTCAGAAATCTGAAAGGTGGAGTGTTGTTTTCTACAAGTATTAACTATTAAGAGTGAAGCTGGTTTTAGATGATCTCACAGTATTTTTGTTTTCTGTGATCAGTATAATAGAGTGGTTGCATATAATAGATAATGCTAGCTATGTCAGTATGGGTGTCCTGCAAAAGCTAAATAAATAAAAAGTGACTTAGCTTCTCTTTACCTTGCAGAAGGTGAACAAATAAGGTGACAGTGAAATAAATTATTTTTTCCTGCCAGCTAAGCATATCGTCAATCCTTCTTACTAAAGTAATGAAGCAGGGAAACAATATTTTGTTTGCTTTTCACTGTGGTGGAGGATGTTCACATCAAAAAAGAAGATAACACTTCAAATTTAAGGATAGCTGTGGCATGGTATTATGGCCTTCCTGCTAAGTCATGTACTGCTTTCTATTTAAAACAATCTGAGATGTCTCTGGGCTATCTTGTCAGGAATATTGCCTCCTAGCAATTGCTAGAAAAATTTGTAAAGAACAAACATGGGCAACTTATTTGGGTCTCAGAGACACTCTGTTCTGGAAATTTTATAAGTACTGGATTATTTACCTAAGTACTAAGGCAGGATTTTTTTAAAGCAAGTATATGTATTCTGTTAATATGATCATCTTCAGATGCCCATATTTCTTACCTGCTTGAGAAGTGTGATGGTGCTAGTGCAAAAGAAATAAGAAATGCACGTTTATTTGCTTCTAACTTACTTTCACTTGGGAGTCTGGGCTTCAGTTTAAATTTCAGGGGTGCCATTCAGAACAAACTATCTGTAGACAACAGTGAAAATGGTGATCTGCTGTTCACTTCCTCTGACAGAATTCCAGGGTAGCTTTTCTCCTTGGACTCTTCGATATTGGACTGCTAAATCGACTTGTAAATCGACCAGTCCTGGACTTCTGAAAACCTCTATAATATGTACATCTGACAGCTTTGAGAAGCAGTGGGAGGAAAGTGAAGAGTGTGTGCAAAACAGAATCCTGTGGCAACTGGGCAAATTGCCAGTAAATTCAATGAAGCTTTTCATTAAATTCAGTGTGTTTTACCTTAAAGCTCATTTTGGCCCACTGTCTACAGCAATTAAAATTATACAGCTTAAAAAAGTTATATGAAATTTTACCTATTTGCAAAAATTCAATTTCATGTTGAATCTATTTTAAACTCTCTTGAAGAATAATTTTAAAGTATCTGTTAAGGAGTCATATGGTGTACAGCTTCTCTTTTTATTTTCTGTCTTGATGGATCAGTTGAAGCACATGGTGATGGGTTCCTAGATACTTCTTTACAAACACTTGGCAGCAACAAATGAAAATATGTATACATAGTTCAGTTGTGTTTAAGAAAATTCTTCTGTTGATGAGGGATTTTTTTCATGGCTATGCCAGAATGATACATAATTAAGGTTGTTCTCACCTTTCCTCTTTAAGCCTGGATTAATTTTTTTTTTTTTTTTATAATGGCCAACTTCTTTCATCAATAAATGTCCAGAAGAAGTTGGGTCCCAGGACTTTGAGAGCTCTACAGAGCAAGACATACTTTTATGCCCTAAATGTGGAAAAAGGGCAGTCCTAAGGAGCTATGATCTGAGAAGTTAGGATAAGACAGATCTCATTTTGTTTCAAGGGAAACTTTGGGAGTAATAAGGCCAGTTGAATTCTACATTGAAGACTGATACTTGACTGAAAGATGTCTTGCTTTAATTTGCAGTGTTTTATCTTGTCCAGCAGGAGGCATTGAAATACCCCCTACTGCTTGTGAAATCCAGGTGGTTTGTTGCCATTGTTTCAAAGTGTGTGCTGTTGTATTTGCATAAAATAATGGTACTGCCTTGGGTCCTCTGTAAAGAGAAGTGGCATGTTTCTTCAGTTATGAATTATGGTACTGAATGGGACACAAAGTCAGAGAACTCAAGGGAAGTTGTACCCACAACTTGAAATTCACTTTGCTCTAAGATAAGAAGTAAATCAAAACCTCGTTGTGATGTTGCAATCTCCTTTACAATTAGGACCAGGGTGCTAATGCGGGGATGCAGTCTTGAAAAGAGCAGAAAAGAGAATGAATGTACTTTGGTATCATCATTGTAATTTCAGTTTAGAGCTCGTTCCCATAGTTGCCATTGGGACATTTAGAGTGGACACCTCACCCACCAAAAGTAAGTGTGTTTAGGTGAGGCCTTCTTGAAAGATTGTGGCCCTATTTAGGATCCTTGCTTCTACTTTTGGAACTACCAGCTCAAACATTAGGAGGTATTTGGAGACAGGGAGTGTCATTAGTGAATTTTTTGATGAACGGTCTATGTGAGTCTTCTGGACAGCAAATTGTACGGTGATATGTGAGAAGATAAAGGGAAGAGATCGCAGCTAAACTTTCTCTTATCACACAAAAAGCAATGTGTATACAAGGCTTGTTTAAGAAAGCTATGGTCACTAGCTCCCAAGTCTTTAAACAAACCTGGAGGGGAATGCAGCTGAATGCACCAGGCAGGTACAAGGAAATGATGTGAATGGAAATGGTTTTCCACAGTGGATGCTTTACAGCTGTAAAGCCTTAGGTCACACATTTGAATTCTACTCAAACCAGTTCCTAGGTCAGAAGGCAAAATTTCCAACCAAAGGCTGTTTGCCGACCCCTTTGAAATGAGCAAATGTCATAAATTTATTCCCCCGTGGGAATAGCACTAACTGGAAACCTTGAGACCAAGCAGGGACTAGAGGTCCCCTGGCACAGAAGCCAGTTATATTTGCAGATATTAGACCATTGCTGTATCCTGTAAATTCATTCAGGGACATGAGTTTTGAGTGTTGAGAGGTTAATTTCTATTAAAAACATTTCTACAAGATGAAAAAGGCTTCTGTGAAAAACACCGGTGGGATATGGCACGTAAGACAGGTACTGAGTACCTTACAGAAGCTACAAACCTTTCTGTAAGTCTTTGCTCCCTTTCCCTATCATAACTTTTTTTGTCCGTGTTTTGTGCAAACTCTATATACTTCATTTAAAAATACAATTTTCAAATGCATCCAGTTAAATGTTTTTTCTTTCAATGAATTATTTCCATTCTGTACATTTCAAGCTTTCCTTTTCGTGGCTGGCTTTGCTGCTGGTAAAGTAACTCCTGTCCTGCATTGATTATGCCCCATTGAAGTGTTACTTAGGTTTAAAACTGTCCTCTATTTTAAACTAAAATAAGTCTAAACTCAGTGCTTAAACTCATCCCTGTTTATTTAAGTGATAATGCAGTAACCTCAGAAATGCTAGAAGGAGACAGGCAAGGACTTGTAATTCTCCATGTTTGTTGACTGTTATGTTCCTCTATCCCCACAAACTGTATCCCTTAATTATGTATTTGAATTACTGATGTTTTGCAGTAGTACCAACATCTATCCTCTAGATGCCTTTTGTTCAAATTTCTTTTTACTCTGTCAAATCTATATAGCAAATATGGCATTTACTTCAGTGTACTGTATGTTATCAGTCAACTTGCACGAACAAAGGAAGTAGTACCATATCTTTCAGTGAAATGAAACACCGTTGAAAGAAGAAAAAAAAATTATACACTGACAAGAAAAACTGTGAACCAATAGGAGTATAAAACGTCTTCACCTTCTTGTTATCTCACAGCATTCAGATGCTCATAACAGTTTAGAAAGCATACCGCCCACACCACAGGATCTTGCTCCTCTTTAATTTTCTCTAATTTGTGTAGTGAATAACCAAATACTCATAATGCAATTAGAAGATAATCAGGCTTGTAATTATGTTAATTGCTGGAGACTTACATCAATCCTCCAGCAAAGTGATAGGATTTCAGGGGAACTATTAACATGGGAAGAGAGAGGAAGCACACATGAGAGAGAAAGAGATTGGGGAAGTGGGTAAATTGATGAACAGCTTAGGCTTGTATCATTGAGCAACAATGAGAATACAATGGTGCAACAAATGAAAAGGGCCTCAAGGGGAGAAGCTCAGAAAATGAGGTTTTAGGTACCAGCAACTCAACCTCTTTTGTCTGTTTTCTTCCCATAAATAATCATGTTGTGCATCTATATTTATTATAATAAGCCCAATTCAGAGAAATCAGATCCATAGCTGAACAGAGAACAAAGGGGAACTGTTCAGCTATGCAGCAGTTTGCCATGTCTCCCACACCACTGAAAGAGCCACTGTATTACCTTCTGTCCTCGACTCCTGGGGGTATTCTTTTCTCATGGTGATGTCCGATATTACGTTTAAAGCCATAATACTGCAACTGCAAAGGCCTGTCTCAGGACTGTCATGGATCAGTCATAATCTGTGAAGAACAAACAATACATAGTGGACTGACAGAATTTATAAAATAATCCAGTGGAGATGCTTTTTTTTTATTTATTTACCTTTTTGTCAGTATTGTATCTAGGTTGTAATGATTGTTTAAGCCTTTTGAAAGTCAGTTTTGTCAGCTGAAGTCTGAAGTAAGTTATAGACCATGATAGCACTTTATTAGTGTGGCTACTTTTGATTTTACAGAATAGTTTTCTGTGTTTAGACTACTTGCCAGAAATTGCCTAGCTGTCTTTTTTTTTTTTTTTTTTTTAAAAAAAGTTATAAGTTATTTGCTTATAGGAGTTTAAAAGATTGTTTATATATGGGAAGAGAAACTAGTAAGGATAAAGGAAGTCAGGCTCCCTTTAGCCTCATGTGATCTTTTTGCCCACAGCTGCCATGATGTTGATGATGAAAAAGATAATGAATAAACTCAGCCGTTTTGTCTTTTTGCCTGTATGTGTTTTTTTTTTTTTTTTTTGTGCAATTAAATGAAAGGGCATTTTGCAACATTTGATTAACTCTGGAAATGTACTTGGATGTAAAAGTACATTATCTCCTGCAACTCCATGGAAAAATACTTGTCATATTTTTTAAATGTGCATTACACTATTATTTATGAACTCTACAAATAATGATCTAAAGAGCTGAGGGATTTTATAGAAAATCTTTAAAGATATGTAAATGTCCTGTTTTGAAATACTTCCTGTAAGTGACTTGTTTTGTGCTTTTTCATTCAGTTTCAACTATCAAGTCTCATTGGTATTTCCTACCATATAATGTTTTTAAATTCCAATTAAACTTGATTTATCAGCTCTAAAACCCCTAGGAAGAGTCAAAAGAAACTCTCTCAAGGGCTTCATCTACTAGAGATTTCTCCCCTGTTGTTTCTTCGAACAGATGAGTGCTGCATACCTTGACTCCAGCCATGACAACACAATACCCATGAAGCAGCCCTTAAAGATCACTCTAGTGCTCACACAGCAGGAGAGTGGAGAACATAAGCCCAGTATAAGCCCAAGTTTCCATACAGATAATTCCTCAGCTCTATCGGGCTGCACGACCCTGTTTGGCCCACCCTGGTGTGTCCTTGTTGCAGGAGCATGGTGAAGATGGGGGTTCTGAGATGCTCTGCATCTCTTCTGGAGCTCTGCAAGTGTCTGAAGGAACTGCAGCTGTCTGACGAAAAGACCAAACATAATATGCACAGGGGACATCTTCAGACCCAAACAATCCAAGTGAAAAATTAACAAAGGGAACACTACAACCTTCTTCCTCTCTCCATGTCCTGCCCACACAGCTGTACACCCATCCTAGCAATGGGGAGAGGTTGTACTATTCAGCAGTCCTCTCCATCAAGGATGTTGCTATCCTAAGCTTTAATTTATAAAGGCTGGCACGCTTAGACCTTCATAGAGCTACAATTTCATTTCACTTCGATTACTTCTAATATTTCTGGAAGTGAGGTTTCAAATGCCAGGAGTTTCCACCCAGAAACTGATTCCATGGAAAGAAAGCACGTTTTTAAAATTAAAAACAAAAAACCAAAAACTATACCATTCCACTGGCTTTTTTTGACTTCTTTCATAAAAAGTATTTAATGATACCAATGTGCCTGCCCTGCTGGGGAGCTTCACTGTCCAGTAGGTGCCTAACACTAGGTGATCTTCACATGGATGCAATTACAAAAATATCTGTTATTGTTACTAAATTTAGGACAGTTGTCAATAATAAAGTATAATTTATTACAAAATTTTGTTAAATAAGTACTGTTGCAGATGTGCATAGAGCTTTAAACCACTTTCATACCAACCTTATGCATGGTGTAATTTTACTGTCTTTTGCTGAGGCGTGCCACAGATTCCCATCTAGAGTTAGGAGAGGAAGGAGTAGTAAGGATGATGCAAGCAAAGAAACTCATAAGCAAGGAAATATAGCTTAAAGAAGTGTATTCAAAGTCAAAATTTGAAAGAAAGGAAGGTCTGTTCAGTTATGATGTCCCTTCATTCTTCTCTTGGAATCTTCCTTGGATCGTGCCTGTCAGGCACAAGCTCCTTAAAAATGGGTTTGTGTGTGCTTGGAATTTGGGTTTGCTTGTGCAGGTGGCATGAGGGGTTGACTTATAAATCCCAGTGGCAGTATCAAGTGAAAAAGTCCCTTTCAGGGCCTCTTGGCACTTTCTGTTGGTAACACAGTAACTGTTTTTCATGACATTGTCCAGGATACAGAACATGGGCAAGAGAAGGTATTATTGTTCACAAGCCCCATATGCTGGTTCAATATTCTATTTATTTTCACTACAAAATGTCTTTGCTCCTGGCTGTCAAATCTCAGGATTTTACTACAGGCTAAATTCAAGGTGGTTTCTGAGATTGTTGCAGACTCCCTACAGCTGGTCCTGTAGCTGTCTAACTTTCTCAGTCATTCATTTGCAGTGTGGCTGTATAGTTTCTTATCACAGGCCTTGAAAATTGCTGCCTGATCTGATCAAGGTTCTCCAGCTTATTTAACACTTCATGAAGCATCGCAAGCCTGAAATAGCTAAAATCAATGTAACCAGTGTGAAAGACTCAGACTTCTTGTCCTGACACCCCTGCCCCGCCCCTGGCCAACGCATTAGGTCCCAGTTTCTTTTAAGTGAATTACATCTACCACACTTCTTTGTAGGCTGATATCTGAGAAGGTTGCTGTAAAGGGATGAAGCAGAGGCACACCGAAGAAACAAAAAGTATCGATGTCTGCCTTTGTCAAGATGAACTTCAAGAGGAATTTTCTTTATTTATTTCTGTGGAGGAAATAAATATACTTTTGGTAGGACAATCTGTATCAGCCAATGATGTGAGAGAGTAGTGGTTCAGGCAGAAAGAAATAAAAGATTCAGGAAAATATTCTGTGATTTGGAAGAAGTTCAGACCACAGACCTACATATCATAATCAGGAGGACAGAAAGAAGCAGCAGAAGAAAGATTTCATAACATCAGTGAAAATGTATACATTTTAAATGAGCTTCTCCAAATCATTGCAAGCGCACGAGCAATCTAACAACAATGCATTCCAAAACAGAGCATGGCATCATTTTGCCACTTTAGAACATCAGACATCTCCATGCCCATGACTGTGCAGTTCAATAAAGGAAATGTACTTAGCAGTTCTTATTTCATATCTTTGAACCTAACCCCAGCAATGAGTTTTTCTGTTTGTTTTTGAATTTGGAGAAAGTGAGCTAAATTCAGCATTCATGATTAAATCACATCATCAGTTGTCTTCAAACCTCTGTTACTTCAACATTGGTAGCTTGTTTGTCAGTATAGAATTTCTTAACCGCTGACTTGCAGTAATGCAGAAGAGTTTGCTTCCAGATGTCAGTAATCCCCAGCTTGTGAGTAGACACACATATCCTTGTGTACCCATGTGCCAGTGTGCTAGAGGATCGGAGCCAGCTGTTCACACAACTTCATTAGAATCATCTCACAGCACTTTTGGAAGCATTTCTTGTTGTTGTTTATTAGTCACAATTATGTTGTGATATCACCACAATGTTAATAGTCCTGCCTCAACTTTTTACCAGTTTATGAACAAAGAAACTGCAGACATTGCAATATAGTCAGTTTTCTCAGCACTCATTTTGTATAAGAGCTACGCTTTTTGTAGAGGGTGTCTACTGGAATGTCCTTTCATCTGTCCCACATCTTCTGTCTGCCACAGGTATATCTGTTACGGTGCACTGTTGCCCCATGCTGGATCCATGCCTTGGCATTCTTAAATGAGAAATGTCCAGTGATAGTGGCATACATATGTCCCCGGTGACAAGCAAGACACTTCAAAATACTGTACATCCTCAATATATATAAGTAAATATGCCACCACATTTCCTCTGTAATAGAAGTTGATGATGTGTGTGTGGATGCACATCTACCGCATGTAGGAGCAGCTGCTCCAGCTGCTGTAATTACTGCCACTGCTGGATCGATACAGTACAACACAATTCTCTTTCTGTGATAGCAGTACCTGAGCAAATTACGTTCAGAGTTGATATTGTTGCTTTTGTAGAAAGGACATCAGCTTCTTCTACAGCATAGTGTGAAAAATGATGCTAGTGAAGCTCTAACAATCCTGCTAAAAATGTTACTGACGCAGGTTACCACACAGTTCTAGGAGGAAAATACATGGATACAAATCAAGCTAGTCTACAGTGTGGATGTTCAGTTGTGTGTTTGGAAAGCTGAATAGACCATCATTGAGTGCCTTAGTCTAGGTAAGCTTTGCAACGAGGAAACGGATTTTTTCTAAATGTGTCTTGTTATTCTGGGAGTTATGTGAAAATCTCAGTAAGTCTGATCTGTGGCACAGTCAGTCAGGAAAAATATAATTACTGTTTTTTATGGGAAGGTAGATAAAACAATAGGAACCCTTTCCCAAAACTCTAGCCACATGCAGGAAGGTGAAATGTATGAGAAAATTGGGGATGAGAGAGACATAGGTATAATTTTGTTTCCTTTCCTGAGGGAGCTGTGTGCCAGAAACAAGCAAACAAACAAAAAACAACAGAAATTTAAACGAAGAAGGCGGAAGAAATCCAAGGACACCCAGAAAAGACCGGTCTTCAGAAACAACCAAGAGAATGTGTCTTTGGGTAAAACACTGTGCTAGACAAATCTTAAATGTGGATACTTTTGTGTTGTTCTTGTTTTTGTTTTGTTTGTTTGTTTTAAACAGAACATTGGATACATTCTTTTTCTAGACAGATAATTCCTTGAAATAGCTGCCAGACTCTGTCAACAATTCTCCAATGCTCAAGACACTGATTTTAGCTAAGTGCTTTGTTAAAATAATAGTATTTTCCATCAGGTTGGGAAACCACTTACTGATTATAGTAAGACTTTGCTTTGATTTTACTTTGTAATTCATATACTCTCAGGCATTTTAACTCATAGTATTTGTATTTCATAAAAGCTGCTTGCAACATTTATTTTTGGAGCAGGTTTTAAAACAAAGAGTTTAGAGAGAAGAAAAAAGATAAGTTTTCTTTTGTGCTTTCCTGCAGTGTGGTGTCATGGCACACAGTAGCCTGGCTAGCTTACTTATTTGGATTTACAACCTAGAATGAAAATAAAAGAAAGGCTATGTAGAATAGAAGGCAAAAAAGAATTACCTTCAACAAAACTGGAATGAAACTCCTGTAAATTTTGCCAGGTCTATTGTCTCATCTGCCGGGTTTCTTCATCTTGTGCCAGGTTTTCTCTCTAGATGCTAGTTAATTTTTCCATACATCAAATGCTTCACACCTGATTAGATTGGCTTTTGTACTGCGAGAAGGACAGGACATCTCTAACCCACTCTGACTAGAAGCCAGACTGTCTTTTGGAAACATTGGCTCAGTTTGGAGGCTCTCTGAGGGACACCTTGTAGAGGGTAATCAATTTCCATCAGGACACGAGTTGGGCCTCTCTCTTGTGACCGTCATAATATAATTAAAAATCATCCTCAAGAAATGTTACTGTGTATTTCCACCAGCTGTGCCTGACTCCTTTCATTCCGATCTTTTGATGGCAGTAGTTTTGCCCATCTTGGATGGTCTCCAGTGAGTTCCTGCATTTGGGAACATGTTGTCTTTTGTTTTAAGTGGCCAACCAAAACCTTTCCACAAATGTCCCAGTTCACTCTCCATACGCTGTTACATTCATGAATCATTAATTACAGAACATTTGTTCGTGGCTTTTTTTCCTAGCAGTTGTTTGTAAGATAAAAAGATTTCTTTTTATCTGTTCTTATAATGACATGTAATCTAAAACCTGTGTGAAAGATTTATGCTTGGAGGGAAGCCACTGGGTCAGGGACACTGCACAAGATTTAAGTCACTGTGGAATTCATTCATTTCATTGTATTGTCCTGGACTTTTTCTTTAAAGACAGCAGCTAAGGTTGCAACTGGAAGTCATAATTTCCTGCACCTTAGAGTTAGGTGCATTTGTTCCTTTTGATTTCACCACCCTTGTCACTGAACTGCCTCATTTGACAGGACAAATTTGCTTGTTCTTTTCTTTTTCAAAAAAAAAAACAAACAACAAAAAAAAAACACCAGTTCATGGAGGTGGTGATCACCTTTTATTACAATTGCTTTGTGGTTCCAACACTTGCTTTAGATGGGGACCGTCACTGGGCCTGCTGCACTCGTAATCGTTGGGCAGGACTATAGGTGCTCCGCA
This sequence comes from Chauna torquata, assembly GCA_013399475.1. Classification (NCBI taxonomy): domain Eukaryota; kingdom Metazoa; phylum Chordata; class Aves; order Anseriformes; family Anhimidae; genus Chauna; species Chauna torquata. Next base: position 288,257 of record VXAL01010040.1, read on the forward strand.
ATATCCTCATTTTCCCTTCCTTTCAGTTTGCAATAAAGGTTTAATTTGTTTTATAGTATAAAGCACATGGAGGTGAGGGTGCGGAATGTAGCATTTCTTCATCCTTTCAGTGCATTACTATTTTTTTTTTTAATTTCATGAAGGCATGAGATCTTTATAAACTAATGTATGTGGAAAAAAAGGCATGCAGTTATATGCTTAGAAATGAATCTCCTGGAATTCTAAAGAATTGTGTGAATTCAGCGAGTGAAACTCACTAAACTTCTAAAACATGGTGAAAAGTTCAGAAGTTGTGACGCACTGATATGGTTATTACATTAATTTAAATAACGTAGAAATTTGCCTGTCTCTTTTTCTGTCTCTCTACCCTTTAACCCTAATTCCATGACTGCATCGTGCGATGTAAGTACTATTTCAAGAAAGGCCTCAAGCATGTCTTTAGGTTCATCCTGTTCAGGAAAGCGCTTAAATGTAAGTTCCAAGCTAACTATATCCCTTATTACCTCTTCTGTTTGGTTTGCTTTAATGGGTCTGATTTGAAATGTTTGAGTAGCCTGACTCTGAAAAAGAGGGTCACTCCTAAGAACTTAAATCACTGGTAGATTGTTAAGGTCATGCAAAATGTGTGCACAGAATTGAAATAAACACAACACACGTTTTGTAATATATGTTCTTTTTCTACAAATTGACATTTTAAAAGCTTTCAAGTGTTTCAAAATAGTTCATTCAATTTTATTTTCTTGCTACAAAAGTCAAGAGCCTGTCAGTTGCTCTTTCCTGGAATGCTGAACACCCACAACTGCCTTTAGAGTCAAGCATCAGGCAAAGAATAATGGAGATTAGGAGAAAACGTACCAACATATTCTAGAAATTTTCAAGAAGCAACGTACATAGCTTCTGCAACTATTGAAAATATGTTCTTAAAGCTTTTTTTGCTTTTGAATACTTGGTTCCACATTGAAAGTTGTGTCTACGGAACTGTAACATTGCTGTAAAGTGCATAGGATGCACTCTTCAAGAGAAGATTTAAGGTAGAAATCTGAATAGGTTAAAATATATACTGAAAATAAATACTTCACTAGTGGATATGCTTAAGTTTCATCAGGAGCTGCATCTGTTAATGTCCTTTTTAGAACCGTTTAATAACTGCAAAATATGGACCAGAAACTACCTATACTCTGTATACTTAAACCATGTACTTCTTGTGTATGTGAATTAAAATGGAGAAAAGAGCAAAATCTTGATCTAATATTATTGATTTTTTGAATGTGTTTAGTTTTAATTGGGACCTGACAAGTTTCGCTTTGGCTGTAGGAAGCTTCTTGTCTTCAACCAACAGCATACTTACTAGCTTCAAACCACAACTCAGTGCTTGCATATTCTTTCCTGCTGGATACTGTGACCAAAAACACAAGCCCTTCTTGGCGTAGTAAAATCTTTTCTTTTTAGACCAGATTCCAAGGGGCTTCTGTGTTCCTCACTGTGCTTTTTGTGCAGCTACGCACACGGCTACACATAATTCTCCATGCTCAGGGACACTGTTTTCCTGCTAGATTGAGATTTAAAAGAGGAAGGGTTTGTCCTCTAATTTTCTGTGTTCTAGCAAGCACTTGTATACTGCCCTATCCTGACTGATACAGTTACTTTTCACAAAGTACACGTGACCCAAACCAAGTACAGTTCTCAAACTTGCACTATATCATATACATACAATGCACACCTAGCTGCGTGTGTGTAATACAAATCCCCCCTGCAAGGGAGAGGCTGAGGCTGATGTTGGTACTGTTGCTGTATCTACTACAGACTGACACTGAGAGGAACTCCTTAGGGAACTGCTGCAGTTGTCTCCTTGTGGCAATTCTCTACATCTGGTGCTCCCTCTCTTCTCTTGACTTTTGAGATGGTTTAAATACATGCCGTGGCTCTGGTCCATTTATGAGCTTTGGTAGATGACTGATAAGGTCAGAAGAGTTGATAATCATTGCCATAGATCAGACCTGGCAGAAATTCATGTATTGGAGGCCTTCCGTCTCTGGTACTTCTTCTGAGTCTGTAATATTTTGCACAAATCCTTAAAAATGCTTAGGAAAGATAATTAACTCCATTTGTGTGCAGCCTGGGCAAGGTTGCAGAGGACCGAGCCCACCAGAAACCTGGTTCTGACCATGGCCTTTAGGCCCTTCCCTGTTACAAATGCCCTCAGCTGGCTTTGCCAAATGTGTTCCAGGGAAATGCCTTCACCCTGACAGCCAACCTGCGGTATATTATACCTTCTGCAGTGTGCAGAAAGAACTGTTACTTGCATATGAAGAAACACTGAATCTGGATGTAGACTAAATAGAAGCAAGAAGAGAAGCAACAGGCAGATTTAAACTACAGTTGTCTTACGTATGCAAAGAATGGCTTTTTGAGCCCAACACACATAGCTAATGGCTTTTTAAACATTGACAGTATCCTTTGAGACAAATACTAAAGTTAAACTGTCCTCTCCCTGCCTTCCCACTCTCTGCTTCCTTTTCATCATTCTGTGCCCATAAAGAAGTTCAGGATAGAGAGGACGGTATTAAAATTACTTCAAGAAGAAATGGAAACAATCCCCAACTACATTTGCATATTTTTCTGACATTTTCTACTTAATTTTCTATTGTGCATTGAGAAAAAAAGTATGCCAATATAAAACAGGATTTCAAACAAGCAACATGCCGAATTCACATATTCAGGGATAACTAGCAGGCCACATAGCTGTGAGAAGTGATTTTGTCTTTTATTACATCTGCATATTGGTGCAAGGTGGCAGATTACTTTTGTTAGCCTTTTATAATTTTATTGCAATGTTAATGATGTATAACCTTTTGGGGGGAAAACTTATAACCTAATATCCTGTCAGGAGGAGAAGGCAGACCTAACCTAACCAATCTAACCAAATAGACTTAATCTAACCAATCTAAACAACCAGACCTAATCTAACTAATCTAACCAACCAGATTGACTTTCTGAATTAGTTGATTGAATGTTTTGTTGTTGTTGTTCCATGAAGGCACTGTAAACACTGCCATCAAATTTGTTTATGTGTGTACATAACAGATAGCTTTGACCAATAAAAAGAGTAAAGGGACAGTTCTGACCAGATGAGGTCAATCTAGGCCACTTGTGATGCCAGATTTGGTAGTTATGTCAATGGTGCATTATCAGTGATCTAAGAAAACCATCATTCATACCTATCTGTAAGCATTTTCTTCTGATAGGACTGAATATCTACATAGTTCACACCAATTTCTGTCAATAAATATAGTTCCTCTGACTTGGTGTTCCAAACACTAACCCTGACGTCAACTCTGTCCTGCTGAAACTGTAGCTCTGTAATCTGTATCCTCCTTAGAATTAACGATCTTGTTGTCAGTAAGAATTATCCTCTTAAACATATTATGTTGTCAGGATCCAGTGAAAAATTTCAGAGCTATTTGGCACCTGCCTGAACCCCAGCCTATTCCCAGTCTTAAAAGAAATTGCATACTTGTTCTGTCCTGGATAAGCCATTCACCCTTACTAAGCTCAGCCTTCTGAGCTCATAAGAGCCCTAGGAAACCAAGATCTTTAACTTTTTTGCATCCTATTCAAATCCTAGCTTGATCTAGGAAATCCCCCCCACTGCAGATATCTGTGAATAGATTTTCCTCAGTCCTCCTCAGAAATATTTGTAGCTTTGCTGGAAGAATCCACCTACAAACTTGTTTCTTCAAGCCATTTTGCCACAAACCCTCACCTAACTGAACAACTTAAAGAATTAATCAGTAAGTCATTTTGTCTGGTGATTCTAGCCTACATCCAAACTTTTAGTTTTTTAAAGACCTAGCATTACACCCAGATCTTTCATCTCTGACCTCCTGAAAGCTAAATGCAGCCATAGTACCAGCCCATCTGTCCATCAGTAAACCAAAGTCTTTGATGTCTGCTGTTCTGAACATGAAACCTGACTAGCAGTGGCAATTGCTCAGGACCTGCATTCAAACAAATATGTATGTGTCGCTGTCTATAGTTATACAAGACTCAACTTTCAAGAAAGGAAGAGATTTAAGAGGTTTATCTCCTTGTACTCATGAGCCAAGAGACTAGGGTAAGAGCTGGAACCAGAAGAGAAAACCATTTAGGAGTAGTTCTAGGGCTGTTACGAGTTACTAGAATTTAGTTAAAGCCCATGTTTGTAACTGCAATGCAGCCATCAAAAAGTAACAGTGGAGGTAATTAAAATGACCGTAATCTCTTCTTTCTCAAATCTTGTTCTAATTCCATCCTAGTCCCATGAGCAAGACACTTCTGCCAGAGAACTTCTCATGTGACATTTCCCATCAGGAGCAACACATCCTAACACTGAAGATTTCTCAGGATTTGTCCATAGACCGCATTGTATTTGGCACTTTCTTCACCACAGACTAAGCTGTAGCATTATCAGTGTTTCAATGCTCAGTGATCCAGGGGAGCCACAGAAAAGTCATGAACTGTTTTACTTTGCTGGCAGTTAGACCTATGGCTTTGAGGAATATGACTTCCATGCAGGTCTTGAACTACAGCCCTAGTATCAGCTCTTAAACCATGGCTCTAACTGTAGTTATATGACACATGTCCACAAAGAACTGACCTATTGATGAGAGAATGAGTGAGTAATATTGTTTATCTGGGATTATCTTCAACTGTAGTATTGTTCTACACTGAATTATCTGAGTGCACATTCTCAGGTCAGAATTAGTTCTAGCATCCCTACAGGCAGTCTGCAAAGGCCTTATCCTTTTGAGAAAATCACTTAGTATTTCTGTTCCTTAAATTGTTTGGATGGGGACAGATGGCTGTGACAGACCTTGTATATTCTCCTCTTCATGGTTTCTCCAATAGTCCATAAACTCAATCTCCAACACCCTACAATTTCAGTTCTTGGCTTTATATCACCATAAATTGCTAGTTGTGCCACATTTGGGAAGCAAAGTTGTTTCTGAAGTATGGAAAAGTATCCAGTAGGGACCAAGCGAAAGCAATCAGATTCATTGAACAGATTATAAACCATATTTAAAGCTATTTCTCCATGGGTAAAAAGCTAGTTCATTAATAAAAGATTTAAATGTTTGCCACTCCTTTGCCTCAGTACAGCAGAAAAAGTTCTGAAAATGTTATAGATCTGTACTGTATTGAACAGAAGCAAATCCTTCATCTCAGCCAAACTTCACTTCTCTACTAACAAAAATCCTACATGCCACTTTATAGCACGTGTTTATTCTGTAGTGAAAATGTCCACAAATCCTTAATACAGCATTAGTGCTGCCTATTGAGCTTTGTATTCCTATAAATATTCCCATTGGAAATCTGAAGGTTGGCACTGGTAGAGTGTAGTTTTAAAATATTGCGGATGGGGTGAAACCCAGCATCATGTTGCTTATAACTGTGGTGATCTAACTAATGGTATTCTTTGCTGCTGAAATCTAATAAAAAAGAACATTTTTGAAATATTAGATATTGGATTAAAGCTCCTAATTGTCTCCTTCATAACCAGGGAAGGTCCATGTTAATAATTCTTTACAGTGCCATTCAAAAGAAGACATCTGTTTCGGCATACATTGTGAAACTCAAATCTGTCTAGTGCAGTTTTATTCATTTGTTACTTTCCGTGAACAAATGTGACTGCACATTTATTTAAATCTTTAGAAATGTGGATGAACAAACAGAAGACAAAGTAAAGTTAAACCTGAATTGGAGACATGCTGTTAAGGAAGAAACAGTTCCATCCACAGTAGGTGGTTGCTGCCCTTGCAATAACCCAGTGCAATAACTCTGAGATGGTCAAACTGTGCTTCTCATATTCACTGTCTCAAATGGGCAGTTCCAAAAAGAGTGCAAAAACCCCCACTTACTTAGTAAAAGGTCATAGCAAAGAGAGAAGAAATGCCAGGCACAGAGGCTGACCTATTCAGAATATAATCACACCTTCTTTAAAAAGACAACATCTACATTACAAAAGATAGAGATCTTACTGCATACTCCCTGCTTCCCTAATACAGCTACCATGAGTAAGAGTTTCAGAAATGAAGAGAGTGTGGCTTAAAGTTTTAGAATTTAGCCACTGTTTCTATTTGAATTAGTAAGAGTTTATGCACTTGAGTGAGGGAACTGTATTTTTGTTGTACTCAGGCAGCAGATTTCTGGGTTTGTCCTATTGCTAGAATAGAAGACAATGCTGTTGAAAGGTTTGAGGATGACAGTCATGAAAATGCTGCCCTCTGTTTGCTGTAGCGCCTATAGAGTGAGCATTTTTTATATTCCCAAACACAGTTTTGGAAAGATCACATTTTTTATGACTTCGGTTCAATTATGACTGAAACTCAATGCTTTTTGCTGTTCAGTTCCTAGACTGCTGTGTTTACTAAGCTGAAAATGAAATTAATTCTGACCCCCACATGCACCCTTCTTGAGAACTGGAAGAACTGACTAGAGGAGAAGAAATGGATCCATACAAGCAAAGAAGAAGGTGATAAAATTGGAAAAAAAAGTGAAGGAATGTGCTTAAGTGACAAATCTGGAATGCATGCACATCTTAGCCTCAGAGACAGAAAGCAGTGGTAGGAGAGTAGGGGCTCTGTTCATGTTTTATTAGGGAGCATATCTTCTCTCAGCTGAAGACTGCAGAAAGCTGCTCTGCTGTTGTTCCCCTGATGTCTGTGCCACTGAGGGGCAAGTTTGGGATCAAAATAAATCCAGAAGCATTTGAAGGATGAAGTATATAGTTTGAAAATATGTAGGCCCGAGAGAGTCCCTAGTTTAAATGTAAACCTGTAAGTCTTTTTACTTTATCAGCAAAACTAAAGTCCAAAAAATTACAGTTTTTTTTTTTTTTCCTAAGAATGACCTATTTACATCAGCAGGAAGGAGTAACAGCATGGATTGGTGGAGTAAAGAACTGCTTCTAGTACATAGACTGCGTATCAATTACAATCCTTATTTTTACTTAATAACATTTATGAAGAGACCCATTCTTGAAACATCAAATCTGTTTAAAGCCAGATTTGGATACCTACTCCAGAAAAGGATATCTTCATCACAGGGCAAAATATTATGGTGATACTGCTTTGATTAGTTAGTAATTGTCAGAAGTCACTCTCATTAAACTAATCAGTATTTTATAACAAAAAACAGCCATGCAAATTTGGTGTCTCAAACTATAATGATCCTTTACAATTGTACTGTGCTTTCCACCCCAAATAAATTTTATTTTGTATGTACAGAACATTGAACCTTGTAGGCTATCTGGAGGAAGCATTTAACAGGCAACTGACCTGAAAGACACTGCATGAGGTGAAGAGAAGAAAAGCAAACGCCGGCGTTACCTCTTGGGGTTCCCTAATGTGTCTATGGTGTTACCAGAAGGTTCAGGAAGTTGCATCTGTCAAGTGTGAAATTCTTAAGCTCCAAAAATGCCCACTTAGAGAATTAGGAAACACCTGGAAATTTTCATCCGCTAGAATGCTCTCATCTCTTCATCATATGCAATATATATAACCTATGCACACATTTTTTCAGAAGTGTTTTATTGCCCATTTGTTCAAATTCATATTTTATATTTTTATCACTTTGGAGGTGTGAAAGCAATACTTGTTCTATATTAACAATATGTTTGTTCACTTCCAGTGGTATGAATTTGTCCTTTGAAAGTCAATTTTCTGCTCTTGAATGGGTCTATGATGAAGTTACATCCACTCTGTCCTTTGTTTTTATAAATATGAAAATTAGATTACAATGAGGAGTTAAAATAGCCTAAAAATGATTAAATAACTTATTTCTCTGATGCTTTTATTTGTAGCCTCAACCATCATCGGGGCATAAATTAATTTGTAACAGCTGTGGATGAGTATTCAGGGTTGGGACCTGAGTTTTGTATTCAGAGGGATGTGTTGAAAGTTAAATAAACTCATCAGAGTCACCTTAAGTACATGAACATTTCTGGTGCATTTTGCAATTTTACAGCTTTGTTCCAAAAACAACATCATGAGGTTATACAATGAGACACTCAAACAGCCAAGGGACACAGAAACACTGTCAAAATCACTAGAGTGCAGTTACAGAGCACTTTATAAAGTAACATGAGTAATTGTATGTAACAATTGCCAATATCCACAAGCACAAACAATGTCTGTAGTGCAGTAGGTGAAGAATGCTGTGGCAGACTTTTAAATGATGATTATCTTCTGCAATAGTGCTTCATTCAAAACTAGCAAGCTTAATATTTCCCTGCAGTTGTTTCTCCTTCACCTATTGTGTCTGGCCTGCACTACTGAAAATGATTTAATGGTGAGAAATTTTGCAAAATTACAGTATTTTGAATACTCATTGTTCTAGCTGATGTCCTGTTAATTTTGTTCTGGTATACAAATGTCTTCAGAGATTTCTTTTAGCTGGCAGGTCCCTGGTATTCTGGAGATGGAATAGGCTGCTCAGTTTCGTTTGATGTAAGAAACAAACTCAGAACATGCTTTGAGCTAGTGCACTTCAGCTCCTTGACAGGCAGTGCTGGATTTTCCAAATATGTTTATGAAAAAAGTGGGTTAGAATAGCCTCAGTATCTAGAAGTACCACAGAGTACTTCTACACACAGAAGTACCACTGTCACCCCCTCCGAAGAGTTTCTCAGAAACACAAGCTGCAAATAGAAGAGAAAAATGAAGAGGATGCTTTTACCCAATTAACTGGCCTAAGTCTTCTATAAAACAACAACTGTATGGTGATAAAGTTTTTGGTGCAACAGAAGAATGAACCAATAGAATCCAAGGGTCGTACAATATTTGTCGTAGCTTTCCTGTAACTTGCAAATGGATTGGCATTTCTTTAAACATGGTGCTTCATTCCCATAGGAATATATCAAGTCATCATAGGAATGTTGAAGCCTTTTGCATAGCTAGAAATAAACCCATTCACTGGTACTGTAGGAAGATGAGAAAGATCACCACTTCCCAACAAGTAGTGTTGTATTCTTGCTTAGTCCCAACAATGGAAGAGTTGACATACAGGAGAAAAATTTTCAGTGCCATAGTGAATTTGAATGACCATCACTTCGGTCAGTGGTCTCTAAATGGGAGAACAGTTGCATAAGAGTTATGTATCAACTCTGAACAAGTTAGTGTCTGAGCACTGGTGGTGCATGTGGAAAATTCAGATTAATATTTTAATTATCAAGCTAAGAAGTCTAGCATTCCACTGCAGAATTTCCTGACTAAAAGTTTAGTAACTGGTGCCTTTCTGCACCAGTTCTCTATTTTTTTTTTTTTATACAGTCACATCTTCTAGCTAAACAACATCCAGCAAAAAAATTCCAGCCAGCTTTACTTGGGACTAAAGGAGTAAACTTTATTATGAACAAGCAAAGAAAAAAAAATCAGCTGTATATGTACTAGTGCTTAAAAATGCTCATGTAAATTGAGGACCTTGGGAAAAAAAAAAAAATCTTTACATATTGAAGTGTAAATGCAGAAAGAATAGCTAGACGTTGTTCATAGTCCGTTTCTTTCCTCCGGGGATAATAGACAGAACAGCAAATAATGGTACAAATGAGAATGGAACTTTATGCTGTTTGACATAAAGTACACAATGGAAAACTAATATAGTTACATCAGTAAATCTTTTAAATGCAGAGAATTCCCTCACTCCAGTGTTGTATTATGAATTCAGTAGCATAACACTTTATTTGACAGTTGGTAGCAAAACTGGAACTCAGATTATTAATAACCTTTCCACAGTCTATCATTAATGTCAGTGGGTGCGGTTTAGGAGTTTTATTTTGGCAAGTGTAATATGTTAACATATTAACTGACTGCTCGTATAGTCAGAGCAGAAATGCTAGCCAGGGAAGGCATTTCACGCCAATTGAGAAGGCACTAAAAATAAAGCTGCTACTTACCAACTCAGACAACTTGGTAAATGTCTGATTTCTCCAGCCTTTGAAGTGCTACATCAACACTTAGTCTAGAGTTTAAGACATTTCTTTCAGTAAGCATTTACATAGAAATGGACAGTTTGGCTACAGGACATTTTGAGCAGACAAATCATGTCATTCGTATCTTGTCAAGTTTAACATCCTGTGAAGGCAACCGGTGTCAGTATGCTCTGCTGAAAGAGCCGGACGGCTGCAAGTGCAGCCTGTGGAGCTGCTGCGTATTGACCTAGACCATGGGGCACAGATACAGTTATGCATATCTTGACTTATGTTAAGCTAAGGGGTCTTTTTTTAGCTGTACTCTTGTACATAATACCTTTACTGCAGATTACAATTGGTACCGTGTAAGATGCTACTGTGTCAGCAGTATGGAATGGTATATAAATGTAGCCCTGCAACAAAAGCTGTGGGCTGGATGAGCATTTGACAATATGTTTGGATTAAGAATTGAGCATAAGAATTGACTGATCAATTATAATTTCTCTGGTACTATTCTTTGTTGTGGGAGGAGTTATACCACTTTGCCCTCTTTGGGGTACCAGTCCCACAGGATTGCTCAAGGTTGTTCAAGACTCTCCTAAACCTCTCCTAAACTGCTGCTTCCTAGGAGACGGAATCAAAAGAGGGCATACGCAGTCTATCATGGTACATGGACCCACACATCACCCTCCTCTCCTCTGAAGCCATCTAAAGCCTGTTAGAAGCAAGCCTTAGAAGATGAAACAGAAATTAAAGAGAATATAAAAAAAGTCCCTGAAGAGATCATCTAGTCCCTTCCCCTGCTTTCAGACTGAGGACTCACACCTAGGCCATCCCTGACATGTTTACTTATACTGTTTTAAAAAGCTTTTAATGAGAGGGCTCTTACAATCACTATGTTCCACTGCTAAAGTTTGGAGCACTACTCTAACATTAGTTGGATCTCTTTTTTTCCTAATAGCTAGCACAAATGTCTCCCATTACACATTAAGATAATTACTTCTGCTCCTAACCTCACTGGATACAGAGAATATTGATCGTTGTCTTCTTGATATATATTACAAGAAAAGTTATTTTTCAGACTAAGCTATCACGATTTTTCAACTTTTCTTTATGTTGTGATTTCTAAATCTCTTATCATTCCTTGGTTCCTTTATACATATTGTATTAATTTTATTTTCAAAAAAGTATGGCATAATTGCTGAATTATCCTTGGTCAGTCCTCCCAGTTTAGTTTGTGGAGTCCAGTTTTTTGACTTTCTGTCTTGTAGTCTATTCATCTGGGCTGTCTTTTCTCTAGGTTGTGTATTAAAATTTTGTTTAGCCAGGTTTAAAAGCTTTATTAATATCAATCTAAATTAGGTCTATTACTTTCCACCAACCAAAAGAACAATTTTTCTCTCACAGGAGAAAATTATACAGGCTTGACATGCTATGTCCTCAAAATCTGTGTTGATGATTTCATGCCATCTTTTCCTTTCTACACTTATAGATTGTTTGAGAATAACGACAGCAACAATGGTTGTACTACATTCTAATGATTGTAGACATTAGCTTCACTCACGTGCAACACCTTAAAACTGCTTTTTTTCCCTTTTCAAGATGGGTACTTTATTTGACTGTCCACAGTACCTCCCCTGTGGATTCTCTGTGCATCTCTAATAGTTAGAAAGTTTCTTGTAATACTTTAGTATTCTAAGTATAGAACCTCAGTACATCTATTTAACCTAAACTTGTCTTTTCTTTAACCTACTAATTTCCTTTTCTGTCCTGATACATATTCTCTTGTTTAAATTAATTGTGTTAAACATCTTTTCATATTTAAACTCTTGTCTGGGCAAATGGCATTGGATAGTTCAGTATGCATCATATGGTTAATTTTCCATTCAGTAATGGACCTACTTTGCCTGTGTCTTTCTGTGACTTCTAAAGAACTATAAAATCTTTTTGGGTATGCAATACTATGTGAAAACAGAGCCAGCAGAAATCATGTATGACATTTCTCTTCTGTTTAACATTTATCCTGAATTCAGAGACATGCGATAACTATACAGAAAACAGCACAATTAGTACAAGTTTGCACTGCTGAAGGTTTCCAAAAGAGATATCATGGTGCCGAAGAAGTAGACAAATATCTTCTTTTCTCTGTATAGGTATTACTGTAATTGGAAGATGGCATTCAGTTTATAAGACTTTTTTTTTTTTTTTTTTCCCCCAGTGAAAAAGTAAAGACAGCTAAGGACAGTAAGGACTGATTTTAAAGAATATTTTAAATAGTTTATATGAATATTGCAGGCTGCACTGTTAATGTTACTAAGCGAACTTGGTGAAGTGACAGCACAATAAATAATGCATTGCAACGAATGGTGTATATTGTGACAAATTTACTTTCCTAATATCATTCAATTTAACCACAGGTAATTTTGTCAATTTCCACACCACCACACCAAATCCTTTTCCCCATCCCCACATCTGACATCACCGTGTACTTTAGTTCAGAACTGCATTTTAAAATGCAAAACTCCAAGTTCTCAAATGCTAAAATAGACTATTTTCATACATTGCATGCCCATTTTCAAATACGTCAAACTATATTAAAATCTTTCTTTCTGACCAGATAATTAGAAATTGCTGTTTTGTGAATAACAAAGTGACAGATTGAGACTAGATTCTAATTGCAAACACTTCCCCTATTGCTAATCCAGAATTTCTGTACATGCGGAATTTATGTGTATTACTTTCAGTGGCACAAGTTACACAAGGCAATTAAAGGCAATGATATAGCTGAATGTCAAGAACTGAGTTCTGAATGAAGGAAAATAAATAATTACCTCTCGTTTTAATGCCACTAGACATTGTTCTGAGGACAGGAAAATTCCATAGCCATTTTCTTTTAAAGTTCTCCTTAGAGATAGCTGGCTATCACATGATGAATTTTCTGAGTTTTACCTGTAAAAATGCTGCCCTTCCTATTCATTCTCAAGAGCTGGTGAGAAAACTGCCAGAAATCCATGATTTGGCTCCTGTGCCAAGACCCTACCACTGTGATGAATCATAGTGTGGAGGCAAAGCAAAATGGTTTAAACAGCGTTAGGGTTCCTTAGGCTTCGATTCAGTGGGACATGAAAGGTGCTTTTCCCAATATTCTTCTTAGAGTCTAGGAGATAAGGATACAAAGTTGCACAGAGGGCCTCTCAAAGATTTTTGCTGACATAGATTTGTATGGCATAAATCCCTCATGCCATGCTGCATGGGATGCCAGTCAGGTTCCAGTGTGTGCCCAGGGCTCTCCTCTGGAAGGCCTTATAAAAATCCTGAAGAAATTTTAAAAACCCTATTGCGTGAGAGAGAAAAGCTGCAGGATACAAAGCATAAGGAACTAAGTGGAAAAAGAGAGGTGAGCTATGTGGGCATTTTTGTGTTTCATCCGTGTGAATATTTTATCCAATAGTAGATGTGTACATGTGCCAAGTGAAATAATAACAGTTACTTTGGAATTAGAGAAAACTCTAATTCTTAAGAATTTAAGGACTGACAAAAAGACAAGAAACAGTGGAAATTGTATTAGTCTTGCATATAATGCTCACTTAAAAGCAGAAAGAGTTAATCTTATCACCCTACACATGGTTGCATTTATAAAAGATAAAAATCACAAACAAGTAATGCACAGTTACTTGTTACATATTCTTCCCATTACAGCTGACAGGTTCATTAATCATACAGTGTATTTTGCTATTAGAAGCTGTAAAGAAGATCAAATCTCTTGTAATTTTTCTTCTTCTTTTCCATTTGATAAGTGTGTTGTTTCAATGTGCAGATAAAATATAGTGTCAGTCACAAACAGTCCCAGGAGAATTGCAACTCTCATGTTAGAAAATCCATTCTTATTTGCAATGTAAAATTCCATGGAAAATGCATCATTTCCTTTTTAATTTGACCGTTAGATTGAGTAAAATGCATATGCCTGGGTATTCACAAAAGAAGCAATCCAGAATGAAGTGCCTGTGGATATGAGCAATATTTAAGTAATAGAAATATTGCTTAGTGCATGTTGAAAGCATTAGCTATGAATACCCCTATTCATACCATCACATTGATTCATAATTAAAGCCCTGTGAAAATTATAGAGAAAGTTGACATGTTTCACAAGCTGTTCATGGTAAATGTAGCAAATTTTACAGTTTGTTGTGACATGCCAATAAGTAACTCTCAGGAAGAAAGATAAAGAAGTGATTCTATGATATGGAGCTATAGCAAGTGTGACTAGCACAAATGACGACCTATGCAGAAGGCATAGACCTAGCTTTTCAAAGAAAACTAAAATAAAATTAGACTGCTTCTTTTTAGAAAGCAGTCTAACATGTCTAGTAAGAAACTTTTTGGTGGATATATAACAGCAAATTCCAGCTTATGTTTGAAGTGAGAAAGCCTCAAGAAGTAAAAAAAATCCTTTTACCCAAAGAAGCAAAATATAACGCTGCAAAGCTGTATACTACTGTGGAGGCCTACACTGAAGTCTCACTGTTCTTTTCAAAGAAGAACAATAGTAATTCTTAGTCCTTCTGCTGTGAGTGACACTGTAATATGTACACAGTCTGCTTTGTGTTAAGATTTCCACTTCAGGTGCCCCACTAAATATTCAGAAAGAGACATTTTGATCTAGACTCTTGGAGATGATATAATGAAGTGCGTGCGCATCAAGCTGTTTTTCTGCAAGATTTTCAGAAGGATCAGGAAATGTTTGAAGACCTGTGCTTTGCATATCTTCACAAAGGACAGGACCAGACCTTGTAATTTTTTTTTTTTTACGCTGTTGTTTGATCCCTATAAAATCAAATTGAGCTTCCTATCAGACTAAAAAAGAAACAAATCTGATGCTGTTGATCTAGCTCTCAGCAGATACTTTACCACAATAAAACATCAATACCAGGTTTAGTCTTTTTCATGTTTTACTGCAATGGAAGTAGAAGTACTGTCCTACATGGTAGTAGCTTCCTCTTTTCCTGAACATCTGAACATTAACATATACCCTACATATGTCTTCAGTCCCTCCCCCCCCGCCCAAAAGTACACTTTTCACAATTCACTGAATGAAAAGCCTAGACACTACTGAGGTTCCCATTCAGATTCATTCTACAATGAGCGTTCATAGACAAAATAAAACTGAGACGACTGATCACCTCTGTTCAAAGCCCCTAGAAACTAACGCTGAGATACAAGCTTGGTTAGATAATTTGTTAGTTGAGTGAATGGCTTGGAGCAGTTGTGGAGGAATGTAGGGCTGTTCTACTTTAGAAAATGAGATGAAGTGATTGCTAGTCACCACTTCATAATAGGATCTACAATAGTGCTATAAAACCACCTCATAAAGCAGTTCTGATACTGGATAAAGCTCAGAAAGGTTGGGAATTTGTAATTTATGGAGTCAAGATAAGTCAAGTAAATATTATGTATAACACCGTTGATAGTCCTTGATTCTTTTTTTCCTTTTACATTTGGAATTTTTAAAAGTTGTGTTAGTAAAAGAAATTGACATTTGTCAATCTGAATTGGGAATATTTAAAAGAAATCTCATGTTTGGGTAAAGATATCAGCGCACTTAGTTGGGTACTATGGCAATTAACCCCTTTTGAGGAGTTAAGGCCAAATGCAATGTGTTTTATAGAGACACATTTATAACTAAAGCCACAGTCTTACCCTGCTAGTCACAGTGCTTTTGAATTAAAACTGAAATCTTGCCAGTGTGTATAAGAATATATTTAATTTGCATCAGTACAAATGAACATGTGCCATGTGCTCATGACAAATCAAATCAGCAGGTTTCTCAGCTAGTAACATAGGAGTTTAGCTGTTGGAAGCTTGCATGTGTGGAAGGCAAACCAGCCAATGATGTTTGAATGAGGGAAGGTGGGAAAATGCTGTTGAGCTGAAAAAGAGGCAAAAAATTACTTCAACAGATGTGAGCAAAGTGGCATCTATAAATGTTAAGCAGAGAAATGAAAAGTATCCAGAGGGGACAATGCATGAAAGTGGTGTTACAGTTTTTTTATTTTTTGTACGGCGCTAATGATACCATTGATTTCAAACAAAAAGCAAGCTGTGACAAACATCTTGAGAGTTATTCGTATAAGTGGAGGCTACAAGCAGTTGAGTCTATGGTGGGAAAGACAACTAAAGTACAAAAAATGAGCTATTTTCTTTGAGAACAGAAGAACTAATACATCACAGAAAAGAAGTTTACTGACTTAACAGAGGCTTTTTACGCTGCTAATGTTTCATTTCATGTTCTGCACAGCCCTGCTATGAAAAAAAAGCTACTTGAAAGCTCCTTGGGAAAAACACACCTTACTCTGGTGCCACGCCTTGTTTAGATCAACTGGGAAAAAATACTTGCTAAGGCTTCTTGAAAGTCATGTGAAACAGTGTTTCTCCATTGTTTCCATTCAAAGACCACTTGACATTTTTGAAAAAAAAAAAAAAAAACCACAATGACAATGTTTTTCTGCCAGGATATTTCGCATGTACAATCAAATTAAAATTAAGTTAAACTTGCATACTTTATTATTGTGTGGTTGTGTGCATGGAAGAAATATAAATGCATTTTCTAGTTTTTCTCTGCCAGTCATTCTGGGGAATCTCTGCTGAAATTTGTAACCTAAATGACATCAAAGAACTATTACGGGACTGTTATGGATTTTGTGTGTTGCAGATCCAAGAGCTGATACCTATGTGTTCTTCAGCACCTTTCATAGCAATGCCATCTTTGTCCTATGTGAACAAAGGGTTATAGCTTTGGCAAGAGAATCTGGATCTTAAATCACTTCTAGTAGGTTTTACTTTTCAGAAAATATCAAACCAGTGGGTACACAACTATGAGAAAGCTTTGTGAAATTTGAGACCTTTGTGCATCAGCTGCATGCTTTTTTATTCCAGTAATAACTTACATGGGTTATGTTGAGTACTTTGAACACAACCAAGCCAGATATGCTTTGTATCAATTAATGTTTGGAATATTATTCCAATTTCAAAGGCAATTTATTGATAAGCATGAAGTCCAATGTAATTTCTGATGAGATACTTAAACACAAATTGTTTTCCATTTCTTACTAACATTGCTTTGAGAAGTCTACTGGTGCTTACTATCACTGTAATGATTCTTGCAAGGATGTCTTCCAGAACGACAAACCAAAGAACCAGGAAAGACAGCCTCACTAGAGTTTCTTTGCAGACCAAAGTGCATGTGCAGACTATTTTTTCCCTGCTAAATACATTTATATTTATTCTTTGCCACAGTTATTTTAATTGTACCTGTTAGTACCAATGGCTTTACTAATGTATGCTACCAAGATCTCTATTTTTGTCTGAAGTCAAAGCTACATGAACTGGTAGCCTTGGAGTTAATGGTGAAGAATTTTTACATCTACAATTAAATTGTTTGAAAGTATTCTGTCAAAATCATTGTCATAATTATGCCCTAAATGTATGGTTAGGAAAGCAGGGTATCTAGATACTCTGTTCCAGCTTGTAGGTTGATTTGCAGTTCTCTTTATTGGGGGAATATTAACACTAAGATTTTTTTTTAAAATTTTTACTTTCTTCTGTGAGAAAATTTACCAAAAAAAATCTGTTGGATACTGCTTTTCTTGGCTATCATAGCTTTCTAGGAAAAATGGTATTAAGTAAGGTCTCTGTGAGATCCTTGAGAGACTTAACAGAAGTGTTAAACTATCATTTATTTCTCAGTACATGAAGTAAACTATATACAGTTTCTGTTTGTAAGAGTGCATCTATAAGTATACAGTTATGTATGCATATGTATTGGGCTTACTTGGCAGTGGGGGAGCTGCAGGGGTGGCTTCTGTGAGAAGAGTCCAGAAGCTGCCCCATGTCAGATCAGAGCCAGCTCCAGCCGGCTCCAAAAGGGACGCACCGCTGGCCAGACCTGAACCAGGGAGCGATGCTGGTTGTGCCTCTGGGAGAGCAGATTTAAGAAAGGGAAAAAACTGCTGTGCAACAGCAGCTGGGGGAGAGAGGAGTGAGGAACAGCCCTGCAGACACCAAGGTCAGTGAAGAAGGAGGGGGAGGAGGTGCTCCAGGCACCGGAGCAGAAGTTCCCCTGCAGCCCGTGGTGAGGCCCATGGTGGAGCAGGCTGTCCCCCTGCAGCCCATGGGGCACCACGGCGGAGCAGATCTACCCGTGGAGGAGCCCTGTGGAGTTTAGCTAGCCATCAGTGTGAAACCACCACAGTATATTTATGGCGAACATGCTTAGTAAATCCTCAAATATTTCATGCAAATAGAAGGAACTCGCATTTATTTTAATAAGCTTATAGATACTTGGAATTCTTGTGTTAACTTCTAGACTAACTGAATGAGTGCACTACTGTGTCCTGAAATATTTGGACAATACCATTAAATAATATAGCAAGTACTCTTTGTGATGACTTAGTTCACCACTTTGTTGTATTTTTTCTGGTGTGCAATTAACTTCTTGGAGTCCAGAGTGTCACCTTGGGATGAAATATTTATTTTGAAGCATACATATTACAAGTCATGCCAGTAACAGGTTATCATATACTGCAATGTTAGCCAGAAAAAAAAAAAAAAAAAAAAAAGACCTATTAAAGGTGGTGGTGACAGATTTCTGAGTCTCTTCAGGGAGTATAGCTGTCCATGTACAGTTCTGCTTGTATTTCTCCTCTCTGAGCTATTTATTGTTTCCCCCACTACATGGTCTAAAAAGATAGCTTATGAATACTGACTTATCACTGCTGAGTTCTGCAGTCTCCTCAGCCTTGACAACATTGGGTGTGTTCCAGTGACTCATTATTTGTGAAATAGATAATAGAGGAATAGATGTGTTTTGGACATTTTTCCGTCCAGATAGATCATCTTTTCAGTAATTACCCTTGCAACACAAGAACCACCATTGTTCCCCATGTTTTTCTTTAAAAGAAAAATTTGCACCTAACACTTCAGATATGAAGTGATAACTTCACCCTGACGACTCTTAGTCAGCTGCAGCTACTTTAAAAAAGACACTCAAAATACTTCAACGAAAAGGAAGGCCCTTTGTAAATCCCGCCAGGTACAAAAGTACCGTCTAATATCTAGCCCCAAAGCACCTAAGTGTCAATGTCATCCATGAAATGTTACCTGTTAGCTAGAAGGCACACAAGTTATTTACTGCAAATGTCACAATGTCACCAGTTTAAGAAAAAGACTTGAATGCAGTGGATTTTTCTTGGTAATCTCTCCCTCCCGCTCTGAAGTATGGACGGAAACAATTTTCTGCCAATAATGATGACAGTAGATTAGTGGAATAAGAATTTGTTTTTCTAAAACCAAGAGATTATCCAGAAATCCCTGCTGCTTATTGTGCTTAGTGAGAGAGGAGGAAGCACCTCTTACCAGTGCTGTTGGCAGTAGCTGCCTTCATTGCTAGTGTTATATCAGTCTTCCTTTCATGATTTTTTTCTTTATTTCTTTAGGATAGCTTGTTTCAGATACATTCCTCTTGGAGTTAATGAACATTATTAAAATGAGTAGGATTGTTCAAGCTTGTTTTGTTTGTGTTGATGGAATGGGTATTATCTCTCAAATCCATTTTGTTGACTGTGGCTTTTGTTGACTTTGTTTGTTTTTTAAAAATTGGGAAAATAACAGTAAATGCAAGTAGAACATAGCCTATTAGGTCAATTTCTGCTCTCACATGTCCATTGAAACTGATGGATTTTCATAGATATAACTCAGGCCAGAGTCTGGTGGTTAGTTTTCATCTCCTGGGAAGAGAAGGGATACTCAGATGCCTTTGCTATGTACAGGTAGATATATATCCCAAGCAACTAGAAATATGTTCTGGAATCATTTTAAATGTAGCAGTATATATGTTGTGCCAGAGCCAAGGCATCCCATACTATTATAAATTACCAGCATGCTATGTTATATATACAGTATATTCAAGCAGCATTAAAGACATTGCAACTGTACATTTAGTGGTAAAAATATATATATATATAGAGCACACAATAGTTTCTACAACATGCATATAGTGTAAGCTAGGGGATCTTTAACTCTGCTACAATCACATCAGCAACTTTAATACAGACCTTGTAAAATTGCTGAAGCAGTGGTTAAAATATTTTAATAAAAGCTGTGTTTTAACTTGTGTGTACTGCCCAATTAGAACTGTGGTGATTTCAGTACTCTAGGTGCTGTTCTAGCACAATTTAAAACTTATCTTATTAGCAAATTCATCTTAAAACAATCCAAGAGAGAAATCCAACAGTATTTTTTTAGAGATGCACAAAGGTGTTAACATAGTAATTTTAACTTATCAAGTGCTACAGAAAGGATAGTGGTTTTTTGTTTTGTTTATGTTTTTTTTGTTTTAATATGGGAAGACTTATTTTAACTAAGGGATATTTCAGGTATAAGAATAAACACACTAAATTACTCATGACCAAGTGTAGGTTCAAAATCAATGGAAAGTCTATTAGAAGAATCACTTCTGGGGACAAGCAACTATGCTTAAAGACAAGATGAGATGGCTGTGTATCCTTTCCGGGAATATGACTGAGTGACCCTCATCTTTCTTTATCCCAATTTCATGTTCCTACAGAATGGAAAAATCATCTGGTTCTTAGACTCAGAATCAAGAGTAGTTTATAGTTCAGGAATCCTGTGAGAGAAAATGAAAAAAAAAAACAAGAATCTACATTAAGCACTGAAAGACATGGCTTGTGTTTGTGAATTGAAATCATTTGCTTCTAGTGAATGGATTTTTTTGTATTTGTATTTTTTTTTTTCCTCCAAATTCTTTGGAAATTTTCCTTGTTCAAAACTATAACACTTCTCTAATGGAATTGCAGGTGTAAAGTTAGTGCTATGTTATTTACAGACATCCGAAGTTTATTGGCATTCTCCTCCCCTCCTCCTGCTTTTAAAAATAAAATTGTTCTTGATCCATTGTGATTTTTCTCAAGTCAGAATTACATTACCAGTAAAAGTTCTTTAGTCAGTGTACTTTTAGCTGAATAGGCAGTGAGGCACTTTATTCTGGCATCCTGATGATTGTCAGGAAAATTTCCAATCTCTATCATTAATGAAGAGGAAACTCTAAAGGAAAAAAAAAATAGAGACAAAAAAAAGGAGACAGTTTTTTGTTGTTGTTGTTGTTTGTGCTTTGCCATTTTGCAGCTGTAGCGACCTGCTTTCAGAGGACTTCCTACCTCTGGCTGACTTGTGTGAGTCTCAGTAAGGCAGCACAGTAGCTATCAAGTAAGGACAAGTGATGCTTTTATTAATCAAGCATCACTCTTGGAGGTTGCTAAACTACTTAAAGTTGCTGTACTTCCTTAATAACTATTTGTTCCCAACAACTCACAAAAAATTCTGTCTGGTGAGCATATACAACAGAACATCTGCCTCACTAGTCCTAGAACAGTCAATATGAAAATGATCCTGAATTAAATCTGTTTGGACCTGTTGAGCTGTCTAAAAATTCATGATGGAATTAGATAACCCAAAACAGCTGGCAGTTATTGGTTACCAGCTAAGCTATGCACTCATCTGTTGTCTCTTCCTTTGTCACACTGTGAATTTTACTTTTTAAAGTTCTGTCTGTAATTTCATTTTCTGACTTACCTGTTTGATTTGTGAAATTTAATGTTGTAATAACATTATAATTGTCAACAGATTGAATTGTCCAAATCCTATTTCTCCTATTTGAAATTAAACAGCTCAGAACTTTTTACCCACTGTTACATAGGGTTCCTATAACTGCCAAAAGGATATTCTGAAATGATTGCAAGTTGAAAATGTGTTGCAATATAATATTTGTGAAGTTCAACTTGCTTAGATTATCAGAAAGAAGATCAAGAAGTGATTTGATTATAGTATATAAGTACCTACGTAAGGGAAAATAACTGGTACTAAAGGCTCTTCAGTTTGGGGCAGAAAAGAACCAGCATAACAAGAACCAATTGGTAGCTCTTAAAGATACTCACACTCAAATGAAAATTTTAGTACTCTTTTTTTTTTTTTTCTTTGGAACTCATCAGCAAGGATAACTAAATATTGGAACAAACTACCAAGGAAAATTTTAAGTTCTTCCAATTCTGAAATCTTTAAACCTTTCTGAAAGGTATTTTTTTAGCAAACATAGGCTTTTTAGGTTCATATTGGTGTAAGCATGAAATTTCATTGCTCATGTTAGATATGAGGTCAAGCTACTGGTACAATTGACTTTCTGGCCTTAAAGTCTGTGTATCTATGAATAATTTAGCAATACATCTGTGCTTATTTTGTACATTTGCCAACATTTTGCGTTATAATGATTTTCTCTCTCCCCCCCATATTGCATTGGTTTCTGAAAGTATGTTCTTGTGTCAGTGAGAACACAGGCAATATATGCCTTTCTGTAGATTCTTTTTCTATCTGTAAATAAGGCATATTTTGAATGAAAGTATTATCCATATCAGGTTCATTTTCATAAAAACTAAGGAATTTAAAACCTTTGATTTTGAATGTTAGAAATGAATAAAAGCCATTACTTCAAAAGTACTCAAGAAATTTCTTGATCTGTATGTTAAAGCTCTGTATTTCAAAAGAACAATCCAGTTTGAGCACAACACTTAAATTCCTGTTTACAAAAGTATGGCTGCTCTGAAAGCAGGTCGTCCTGTATATTGTATATACAGTTATCTTATTGAACAGACCTATTTCCTTGACTGAATGCTAAATAAAGCCATGAAGTAAGACTGGTTTCAAATATAACAGAGTTAAATAAATCTCGTCAATCAAATAAAAGCTTTCCCAGAAGTACCAAAACAGTAAGTGTGGAAAATTCTGTAGTAAAGAGTTCAGAAATAGATTTTGCTTGTCATCAGTGGGTCTCAAAAAGGAGACTTTGTAATACACTGATATAATGATATACTGTTAAAGACGTCAGTTGGTGTCCCTCTGTGTATCTTCCAAAATGTAGCTGCTTCTTTGTCTTACAGGCAGAGGAATCAGGTTCCTCTGCATAATGCTCACCTCAAAAAATACTTGCAGATGTGATATGCCCAACTGCTTTCCCTTTCTACCTTTTCTAAAAATATGAGAAATTTTGTGGTTGTATTAGTCTGCTCAAATTCTTCTACAGATGAAAATTTAGGTCTATTGAGACAAATAATGACTTGGAAATAATCCTGAGAAAATTACTTCAGGCAATATGATCCTTCATTTACAATCCTTTTGTTTATTGCAATTTTAAGCATTCTTTTCTCAAGGCTACACCTTATTACAGTTATTGAACCAAAACTGATAAATATTGCCCTAATTTATTTAGTCTAGACATCACTTTTTTCTTTGCCATGCCACCCTAATGGATGTTCAAAGAGCTTTGAAAGTATACTTTTGCTTGCCTCCTACGTGCTGCTCCCTATGGTAGTATAACCCTATAACTAGGTTGCCCATGGTGTAGCTGTCCATTGCTTTGCACTTTGTTCAATCAGTTATCCCACGGAAAATATGTGCAGACGTTACTGTCTTTATAAACCAGAATAAGCCTGATTTGGCAACATTTTTTATCTTTGACTGGATGTTAGGCAACGGGTTTATGAAGATGGACTTCATGAATACAGAGATTGAGTTAAATTCTCAGTTTTGCTTTCAAATCATAAAATGAATATGTCGAAATATATTGCGAACAACAGGATAACAAAGTCCCTTGCTAAAACTTGGATTGTAAAACCAGTCCCTAAAACACTGTGTTACACAGAAGAATACAATAGAGAGATGAACTCACTTTCCCAAGTGTTAGTCACGTTGCTTAATGCACCACTGTGAATGTATGGATACTGTTGCTGGAGACCGATAGAAGAGTACAAGATGCACTGTGAGTTGTCAGAGCTAAAGATAGGTGAATCTTTAACATACAGACACTACGTTTATCTTAAAAGATTTCAAAGGCACAGAAGAAGCTCAGTGGCTTAAGTAAGCATTGCATTTTTTGCTTTTGAAATATTTTCCTTTGCTATTGAAAGCATTATTTTGTTGTATACTGTATATTCTACTGGATAGCAGCATTTGAAAAATTATCTTAATTAGTCTTCTCCATAACAATACTGACTCAATCAGTAATGTAAATTGTAAATTTTGTTCCTTTCCTTTTTGGACAAATGCTGTTATTTTAGGTATTTGCATGGTAGACCAAGAAAAATATAGGTTGAAAGACTCATATTGCACCTTTTTCTCTTAGAAGACTGTCACCTTTCATAGAGCAGATTTGATGAAATCACATATTCTGAGAACAGATTTAACTGTGATTCTTTTGTTTTAAGGATACAGAATGAATTCTTTCCTTTTGAGAGAACAGGCCAGACAACCCTTGACTACAGAATCCAAGAAAGATGAAGTGATTACTATCTAAAAACTGCAAGATTAGAATGATTGTTTGTTTATTTCCCATTTTTGTTACAGCTGCTGTCATGAGAAAGGAGTCATGTTGTGGCATTTTTTGTTCTCTTTGCAGACTCTGTCACAAGAACAAAACTTGAAAGTTTGAATAGCTTCCCTTGCCCATGGAAGACAGTTGAACGCTGTTCTTCTTTAACCTTTTGTGTTCTCAGTACTGTGACTGACGAGGCATTCCAGCAGGCATTCCACCTCCTTCCCCAAAGTTGTTGGACCTGTACAGGGGAGTCAAAAAATGCCAGACAGTCAAATGGCAAAGCACAGTAAAGGGCAAAGGCAATGAAATTTGTTGCAGTCTTTCACTGCAAGTATGAGACTTTTCACATTTCCAGCTTACTGAGACAAAGCATGCAGAGATAAAACATATCAGAACATGAGAGGATATTAGAAGAATTATGATTGGAATGATACTAGTGAAAATTATCATGAGCCTCAGGCAACTCTTTAAATTGTCTAACCTTAATAGAATAAGCTCAGTGATATTTCTCTTATGCTATGTTTCAAAGCAGAACCTGTCCGTAAAAGCTGTCCAAATACTCTTTCTACAGGATTTACAGGTTTTTTGTTTGTTTGATTGATTGATTTTTTTTTGTTTTTTGATAATACTGCCACCTTTGTGAATGTCTTTTATGCTCCCAAATATCAATGCTTTTGTAACATTTTTGGAAATCCCTCCCTCCAAGAATAGGTCAGCTTTGAAACCCAAAAGACTTCTATCTAAGCAGACTATTTCCATGTGTTTCCATTTCCAAGAATTGCTCTACATCCATGACTTTGCTCCAGATTTAACAGTGTGATTTCGCCCTAACTTATCTGCTTTGCTCAAAAGTTGCCTGTTGAATTCAGTTCAAAGTGATTGGGTAGCTTGGCCACCGTGTTGTTTTTTTGGCTTTATAATCCCTGGCATTACATACTTAACAGCATAATTTCAGAATAAGCTCGAAATAAAAAGATGTGCTGGAACAATGACCTCAGTCACTTACGGCATATTGCAGTAGGAATTACAAGGTTTTAAGGAGAATGGCTATAAGAATCAAGGCACTGCTGCTTTCAAATATCTTTTCAGTAATGAGAAGTACACAATTCAGTTAGTTGGGAAGAGCCAGCTGGATCTTACTCACTTGTCAAACAGGATGTACTAGAAATGATAAAACGTGTCCATATATGAAATTTGATTTACAAATGACTGAAGTACAGAAGTAATTATTTACTTCACCTCTTCTTCCTTTAAAGGAGAGGCACTGTCTGGAGGCTCTGTCAGACTGAAGTAACTTCAGAATTTGCCTTTTTTCCATCCTGATAGAGCATGGTAGCTGAGGAATGCCTTGTTTAATGAGTTCATAGGGAAGAAAACTCTATGTCTGCTTTGAAAAAAAATTGAAAGCTTTTGGTAGAGTGAACTAGAAGCACTCTTTAAAGACAATAAAATGACATTTCTTAACAGATGGACCACTTATCACTAAGATCTGGTGCTGTAAATACTTATGGCTGCTCATTATTGCAGCCTTGCAAATAAATCTTCTGAGTTTGGAACCTAAAAAGAAAAAGTTATACACGTGCATGAGCACTTCAAGCATGAAAAAGGTCATTCCAGGAATATGTGAAAGATCAAATATTTAGTTTTTCTGTTCTTTATAATTGCATCTGTTCTTCGTTGGAGAATTATGGATTTCTTTTTGCCATATTAATCTCAACAAATGAAAAAGTTTGATATCTTTTTAAAAATTGTAAATATACAAAATTTCTTAAGAAGCAGAACAGTACCATAGATCAGATTCTGAAGATATTGCAAAATGGACGACAGCACCACAACATGACTGGGAAATAGCCTGAAATACATTGCCATACTGTGTATCAAATCAAAACACCCACTGGATAAGTAAAGACTTAGTAAAGTAAAGTAAAGTAAAATGAATTTTACTTGGAAGATTTTTTTTTCCTTTAGCAGAGAATTTCT
>VXAL01010041.1:0-44652 GCA_013399475.1 Chauna torquata
CCTGCTCCTTCTTCCAAAGGTCAAAAACTCTTTTTTTTCACCTCCCCTCTTGAGTTCTAGCCAACGCTCTCTGTTCAGCCAGGCTGGTCTTCTTCCCCACTGGCTCATCTTTTGGCACATAGGGATGGTCTTCTCCTGCACCTTTAAGATTTCCTTCTTGAAGAGTGTCCAGCCTTCCTGGGCTCCTTTGCCTTTCAGGACTGCCTCCCAAGGGAGGGTGTCAACCAGTCTCCTAAACAGGCCCTCTGGAAGTCCAAGGTGGCAGTTCTGCTAACCCTTAATTTTCCAAAAATCAAAAACTATTATTTCATGATCACAATGCCCAAGACAGCCTTCAACCTTCACATTCCCCACAAGTTCTTCTCTGTTCACGAGCAAGAGGTGCAGCAAGGCACCTTCACAATTTGGCTCATTCACCAGCTGTGTCAGGAAGTTATCTTCCACACACTCCAGGAACCTCCTAAGACTGTGTCCTCTGTGCTGTATTGTATTTTCAGCAGATACCTGGGAAATTGAAGTCCCCCACGAGAACAAGGGCTAGCAATAATATCATATATCATACAAAACTTTAATTTCCAGCCTGCACTAACTCATCAAATGTATCTCAAGAATGCCAAGTCTGTCAAAGACAGAACATTATATTACATGTGTTTATTTTTCCTGAATACAGTTGATCATTGTAATTAATGCATGGGAAAAATACAGATGGAAAAAGTAATTTTTAAGGTATGTTGATGCCATTTCAAAGACATTATAATTGCAGCTACACATGAAGATCCTTTACCTACAGGAATATTTTAATACATTATATAACCTGTTTTAAACATTATAATTTACACATGTGAAGACAATTCAACATTATTTCAAAAGCCAATCACCAACAGTTGCTAGTTTTCTATTAACGTCCATTCCACAGTCCTTACCACTGCAAATATCTAGACTTCCAACAGAAATATTCCCCTATAGTTTGTTTCAAATACTGAAAGCACACTGAGAAAAAAATCTAACTCTACAAATTTTAAATGTGATGTAGATGCTTAACTACATCAGTTGAATCGCAGTCTTGCACCTTAACACAATATCTAGTTCTATGTTTAGACCTACAAACATCTAATCACACATACAGAAGAAACAGTAAAAATGAAAAGGCATTATAATTAAAAATGTATGCAATAAGAAATATGGGAAAAGTGGGGGTCTTCATCTTTCATTTTCCTTTAAAGGAACGGAAAATCCATTTAATAAACAGTAAGCTTTTTCAGAAAAGAGGATATAAAGTTTCAAATTTACTCTCTGCTCATCACAAACTCATTTTCTGCTAATGCACGTACCACAGTCTGAAGGCATTGGTGCTGCAGCAACGCAAAATGTAACAGATGTTTCAGAGTTTTGGAATAAAAAATGATGTCTTTCAGTGAGAGAATCTCCTTCAAAGGAAGGTTCTGAGATATCCTCTATGGTCATCTTCTAGAAAGCCACCTTAGCAGGACGGAAAAATGAATAAATGACCTTGTTAGAAATACTTTCGACTAGTTCTATTGTAGCAAAACGTGATGTGATTAAAATCTTTCCTTTTGCAAACATGTATTATTACAACTATGACATTCTTGATAAACCAATTAAATCTATTAATTCATAAACACTAGTAGAGTATGGTGCCACAGATACCCAACTTCTAGATTGGACATCATCACCAAATTCGCATGTTATTAATGCAAAACATGAAATTTCTCCCTGGTTTTCCACACGGGCAGTAATGAAAATAATAATGCCATAACTAGCAACTACACTGTGATAATGAATGGATTAGTATGTTTTACAGTTTTATGAAAAGAGGAAGCATCAAGTACCTTTCCTCATACTCAGCATGCATCTTTCTCTCCTTAACTGTGAGCAAGAACATGCTACCAGCTACTGCTTTCTCCTCTTTTCAAATTCTCATGACTTTAATCTTTCCACATAAAGCTGCAGACAATTCATTATGGAGTGATTCACTCTTGGACTCATGATTTCTTGTCATATCCTTTCCTAGCTTCTCCCCTCTGTGTTTTAAAATAGTATACTTACCACAGTGTTGTAGTCCCCACTCTAGTATTGCTTCTAGTAAACTTTTCAAGCCTTACAGCAACCTAGGAAAAGAAAAATAAAATGGCCACACAGAGTTCTAGTGACATTTTCTAACAACCAGGCCAAGTTACATTCTAGTTACAGTCTGCATGCTAAGATAAGAGAAAAGCTGGCTACCATTTGTAAGACATCTAGGTGGGTAAATTCAGTAATAAACAGAAAAATGTTATTCTTGAAAGAAACGAGACTAACAGAGGCTACATCTCATGGCTGAAAAACTGAAATTCTGCATCTTGAATCTTCACGGCTAAGTAGAGTAAAAGTAGTGCTTCTAATAAACAAGTCTAAATTTTCATTCTGGAGAATGCTATACAGTTCTCTTAAACTCAGGAATTTGTTTAAACACTTGGCCAGACAGAAAGGATTCATGGAGCTTGAAGGCATGTTTGTTTTTATTATACTTAATCTACATATATGACTGAACAAGGGGTAAAAATAGTAATT
Organism: Chauna torquata; assembly: GCA_013399475.1. NCBI lineage: Eukaryota > Metazoa > Chordata > Aves > Anseriformes > Anhimidae > Chauna > Chauna torquata. The sequence continues at coordinate 2,572 of VXAL01010041.1, forward strand.
TTTTCCTTTTTTAAGATTTTGTTTTGTCTATCTAACACACAACTATCTATGTGAATGGATTTATTCCAATATTTCCCCAAATGGATCTTCCTCACTATTTGGGAAACTCGCACAGTCTGCATTCTAATATGAAAAGCATTTTAGCAACAGGTTGCAGATGCCAATCTTGAAGTAAATAAACAGAAACAAAATCCTCCTGGAAAAGAGATTCAGATCAAAAATGATCATTTTTCTCCAACTAGCTTACTTCCTCAGTCTTGTACAGCTGTACAAATGCATGTGCTAGCACAAAGGAATGATCAAGGAGAAGGCCACTGGGAACAGCAGGACTATTTCTTCCCACAGCATTATCAAATTGCATTGGCTTAAGCACCCTTACATTCAACAAGGCCAAAAATATAACTAATTATTTCAACTGTTATTTTCATCCAGTAAGGAAAAGTTAGAGTTTGCATTTTGAGTGTCTTTATAATCACCATAAACAGCAATGACTTTCTTCTACAATGGACTAGAAACTCTCTTTAAATGCAAGTCACTAATATCATCTCTTTTGTAGAGAGCAGTGAAATAAGTTTGCTACCATCTGATATTTGTTCAGAGGCCACGGGCAAAACAAAACAAAACAAAGCAGTTTTGTAAAACACATGAATCCACATCAGTTTTTCATGGGAATCACATCAGACACTCTCACAAAATGCACATGCACGTGTATAGAAGACAGCCGAACCTGTCAAGTCAGAAAAAATACAAGAAAGGACTTACAAGCTTTTTGCACAGTGCTGCCAGTACAACAGTGAAGAAACAAAAGAAGTACAATGAAAAGTAGCCAGACCTGACTGAGCAGATCGCAACAGGAAGAGGTGAGATTTGTAAGGTGCAATTACAAAAGCAACTGAAGCTAGCGATCAGCAGAGATATTTGCAAATTAATACAAAAAAGGCTGTTTACTGCACGCAGACAAGCAGACTGAACAGAATAGAATCTGTGTGCTTTTGCAAGTCTCCAGGTCATCGTTTACTTTGAAGGAACACACTCTGTCCCACAAGGCAAAAGAATTCAACACACAACTGAGCAAAGCAAAGCAGACAGGGAAACAACCTGGGTTGTTGGGCAGATGACATGAAGTCCCAGGTGCCACAATGAATACACCCACCCAACACCATTAAGAATAGCTTCAAATGCTGATAACCTCTGATCTAAGCATGTACATCCTGACACCATGAGATTTTCATTTGGATCTAGCAATATATTACCATTTTATGACAGTACAGAACCATACAATGTCAAGGCAACATGTTCTGCACCCACAACTACCTCCAGAGGCTGCTAGCGCAAGTACATGAACATGACAACTGGTTAGTATGGCACATTCACACACACACACCTGGAATGGCAAAAGGAAAGCAAAAAGTTTGAAAACAATTTCAAAGAAATGGAAAAGACAGAAAGACCTTCTACTCAAAATGACTTCTGTTCTGAAGAAAAATACAACATTGAGGTATTAATAATATCCAAGATATACTAACTAAGATGGGAAGTCCTGCTGAAATTGAATGCAACATCTTCCAGAAAAACATTGATATACCTATAGAACAGGTAACATTAGTAAGATCAGAAGTTCAAAGAGACAGTAGGAAATTGTTAGAGAAATTCAATGAAAAAAATGACAGAATTTTCCTTTCCACACCATTGCCAAACTATGCTAATGCCAAGTGTAGTTTAGTGCAGCACAGAGTACCATACTTACTATTTACCAGCCATATGTTGTAATCTGAACGCAATCTGAAAATGAAAAAACAGAAATATCACTGGAAAAAAAAATTAAGAAATCTTGATAGAGTCATCAGATGTACACACATGTATGTTGGCAAGATTGAAAAGCAAGTACAAGCTTCCTAATATCTACACATTACACAAAATGCACACGGTTAAAATAAAAAGAGTTGTATAATACAGAATCCTGCTTTGCAAATTACACAATCTGGAGTGCACTGAAATCTTATGTTAAAGCACTAGCACAAATTTTTTCTGCAACTGCTACAAAATACTTGCAAACACTGAATTACTTTAAGTGATGCAATACAATTGGGCTAGGGCTTTGGTAGCAGAACTCATCACAAATTGGATACCATTTTTGACAATAACCATGCATAATGGACTACTTATGCAGCCAAAAATTTAAAAGCAAGAAGAAAAACTAACCCCAGAGAACGAGACTCTTGTACACACGCTACCTGCTCACTCCATAAAATTTACAGCACAGGTGAGGGACACGTGTGTGTGTGTGTATAGGCACACTCAAGACTGGTTTTCAAACTGGTGCATGGAGGGGGCCTCTTGCAACACAGCACTTTGAGAAGCTCAAAGTTTAAAAGAGTTTTCGTTTCAGAGCTGTCCACATTGCCCCTACTGCTTCAAACTTTCATTCGTTACTTCCTCCAACTGAAGGAAAACACTGAAGAAAGGCCATGCAAATGCTGTCGCACACAACTATCGGAACCCTTAAGAAAGCTTTGTGGTGCAAACGGCAGCAGAAGCTTCCAGCAGCTGCGGCCGACACTCATCAGCAGGTCAGGCACACGCTAACACCTACCAAGGTGAAACTACACTACGATGCCGACACACCATCACAGCCATCTGAGCCATGCTTCTTGTATTTATGCCCCATGCCTACAGGCTCCGCGAGGGGCCAGCAAGAGGTAAACCAAGGCAGCACACCAGATTTTAAGGGGAGTGCGAGAAACAACACTCAGCCTCTCAAATCAAACCCCGCCCCATTAACTTGAGCCCCTACAAGATGCTCCCGCCCTACTGCCCTGCCTCACGAAGGACTTGCCGGGCAGCCCCGGGAGGCAAGAAGTCGCTGCGCCTCACGGCCTCACGTCCCCCAAAGGTCCCGCCAACGGCCCCCGCGCTGCCACCCCTCCCCCGCCCCACTGGGGAGGACACCAGAAGGCCGCCAGTCACTGTTCCGCTCCCTGCAGGGACGTGACTGCCCTCACCCGTACCTGCTCTCGACGAGTACGACACAGACAGGGCCTCCCCCGCCCTCTCGGAGCTCAGGGCGCCGAGAGAAGGCCCGGACGCGGGGCCGAACCCTGCGAGGCGCTTGCCCTGCCCCCCACCTCCCGGCCTATCGGCACCGCCCTCCTCGGCCCGCCCCTGCGCGAGTCTCGGCCCGTCCCTTACTCCCCTTCTCGGAGCCATCGTGCCGCGAGTGCGCAGTAGCGCCGCAGGGCCTGGCGGCGGCGCGGGGCGGGAGAAGGCCCTGCGGAAGGGCCTGTTCGGGCCTATTCCCGACCGGCTGGCGAGCAGCAGCTTTCGCGTTACGGAAAGCCTCGCAGCTTCTCTGCCAAAACCACTGGTCAGGATGATTCGGATAATTACAGAGCAGTTACAAAACAGGCATGACTAAAGCAAAAAGGGAGGTGCAGAACAAGTGTTGTTTTCAATTGTGCAACTTCCAGAGTGTAGTGAGATTCAAGAGAAGCAGGCCCTGTGCTTGATCTTATAGTATTAACTATGTGCTTTCTTTTCTCCTAGGCTTGTGTTGGAGTCTGGCTTACCCATCTTGCACATTTACTGTGACTCAACTCTGTAGGTACTGAATAGGCGCCCTCTTAATGTTCATTTCCTTCAGTCCGCAGCCCCCGAAGCATTGTGGTGTGGCACTAGCAGACAAGTGCAGGCTGCAGATCACACAGTACAGGAGAGCCAGCCTTTGTCAGGATAGGCCTAGCCTGAATTTCCAAACAGTAATAATAAAAGGTGCTGCTACACAGTGTATGTTTCTTCAAATGTGTAGATAGTTCTCCACATCCCTGTGTGACTACAAAAGACATTATTAAACATACAGCCTTAAATGCAGGCAGAAGGTCTTACTTCATTCAGAAACAGCCTGCACTGGAGCAGTGGTAGCTTGCTGGGACTGATTATGGCTCTCCTTTGTCCTAGATGAGGATAGGCGTGGAAACCAGCCAGGGCAACACAGGGGACGTATCTGTCAGCTTTATCCACTGCACCTGGACATGTTCACCCAACACTGGTAAGAGAGCAGTGATCACCAGTGCTCAAAAATAAAGTCAAGGGAAAATTAAAGGCAATCAAACTGCAGATCAGACAACTTGCATCTGTGGACAAGCAGGGGACTAATCCTGATGCTCCATTCTGTTACACAGGGTAAAATGGGGTTTGGAGAGGTATGTCCAGGAGGAGAATACGGGAGGCAAAGAGAGAAGGGACAGAGCTGCTTAACTGACAATTTAAGGTGCCAAGTCTTGAATACTGTACGCCATAAAATGCTTATACTTTGATAGCTGCATAAAAGGACTTGCTTAAGGTCACACTTAATCACTACGGATTTAAGCACAGAACTTAGACATATGGACTTTATAGTTATTTTAGTAACCAATAGGAGGAGTGAAAGCAGCTTCCAAGAATGCTTTTCAGGGAATGTTCATACAGTTTTGTAAACCTAGTAAGGATCCAGATCCAAAGATTGGTAACCTTTGAGAAATCCATGCAATGGTAAACCCATTTTCATACAGCTTGAGCTCAGGCTACTCAAGGGGAATTTAACTTGGATAAAACTTAGACAAGTCCTGCTCCATTTTATGCTTCATATGAATCACCATTAAGTAAATGTAACAGATGTTTATAATCAGTCTTTTGTTGTTGTTTTTCCAGTGATAGTATTAATTGTGAGGGTGTAGAGAGGTTGAATAATGGGAATGACAACTGGAAGTTACCTCAAAATGAAGTAGTGGAAAAGTCAAGAGCTGTAGGAGCACTCAGCTCCCAGAGACTTGACTGAAAGAAGTGGAACAGGGAATTGCAATTGTAATAGTAAGCATGATACCAGAGGGCTAGAGAAAAGCTAAGATAATTCTTCCGTTTCTTAGAAATGTTCTGCACTTTGGAAAAGGGCAGAGAAAACTGTAATCCAGGTAAATGCGGGCCCGCTATATTCACTACAAGGATACTTTAGAGAAAGAGTTTGAAGTATAACCAAAGACATGGATATAAGCGAGATGAAATGTGAGCTTGGTACTGGCAGTTGATTCCTGCCTTTTGTGTGATACTTGATATTCTGGGCAAAGGAAATATTTTAGGGCAGATGCTGAATAATGGGCTACAGTGAAGTGCCTGATATGGAAATTCTGGAGCAGCCTAGAATTTAGGAGAATGACAATGTGGGTAAAGCGCAAGCACAGTGCCAAACAGTGTTGAGTGGAGTTGAAAGGAAAGTATTGGTCTGAGGGAGTTTACCGATGACATCCAGGGGTGTTGTTCTTGGAACTAATTTTTGTTTCTTATTTCCCTTCAGTGATTTTGGCAGAAAAAAGCAGCAAGCTGATGAGACAGAAGAAATGGAAAGAATTGCTGTTAAAAAGGAATGAATTAATAAGACTGATGTGAGAGCTGATCATATGGAAGTGACTGAGGAAGAGAAGGATGTGATTGTAGTCAACAGTTACGTAACAAGCGTCATTACCAGTAACAATGGAATTACATAAAAAGCAAACAGCTATCTTAGGATACATAACTTCCAGTTGTGGCAGGAAGGTATTCATGTTAGCAAGTTCTGCCATCCCCTATGGGGAATTGCATGCAGTTCTGACCGCCCTTCTTAGGGGAGGCAGCTCATCTCACATGTTCAGAGATGATTTGCTAGCACAGCCAAGGAAAAGAACAGTCTATTTTAGGGGTTCACAAGAGCATGGCATGTTTAATACAGCAAAATGAAAGCTGAGACAGAGGATATGGTCACTATCTGCCATACACCATGAAAAATGGTGTATGAATTCAAAGTTAACATTGAATATGGGGATAAAACTGGTTGTGAATGCTTTTCTGTTAGAAAATGAAACCAGGCATCTAACAAAGCATCTCAGATTCATCAGAACCTCCTTCTGGTTGGAACAGTAAAGGCAAAAAACCAAACATTTTAGATCAGAATGAATCCTGTTACTTAGTGCTGCAGCCACAAAGGAGACTAGATACTATTGCCTGACAAACCCCTTGCATGTCCTGAGTTCCACCTCCCAGCCCCACAGTGGGAATTTAAAAAAAAAAAAGAGATTTTAAAACCTCATTCTGTACTTTTTTACAGTATCTTCTTTAGCCACTCTTATTTGTCAGGATATGAGTCTAAATAAAAGTCTGTTCAGCCTATCCTGTCTGACTCATTCAGTAGTTGCTGAGCACCTGGAGAACTGTGACACCTCAAACAATGGACTACAGCAGCTCTGACCACATTGGGAGGAAGATGGGAAAAGAAGGCTTGTGAGCAACAAGTCTTTTTTAATTAAAATACTATTTCACTTCTTATTTCTCTTTTCAAGCAGAAATAGGGCATTACTAACCATTTTCTTCATCTTCACAAATTCACATATCAGAGGAAAATGTCATTTAAATAGCTTTGGAAGACATTGCAGCTTCAAGCAGAGCTATTCTAGAGCAACGATTAGGATAAAAGAGAGGTTCTGAACATGAACACATTTACATACCACTTTCCATGCAGCTTCAGCACAGCAAGCATGTCTGTAAGACAATGGATACTCCAGGAGTTGCCCTTGGAGTTGTATGTAGAACAGGGAAGCTGTGTATCCGCCTGCAGTGGGGACATTTCTCTCCTACAAAAAAGGCCTTATCAGTCTTTCCAGTCCTGCCCATTATTTCCCTAGAGACTTGCCGCCTTTCCTCCCTCAGAGCATCAGCCAGCACTCTGCTAATTAATGTTTCCAGCTTCTGCTAAGTGTAGGCAGCTCAGATCACGTCCACCACTTCTGGATCCATGACGCTGAGTTCCACAGCGTCCAGCCTCTCACTTCCTCAAGAGCCACTCAGCTCCTCTTTCATTAGCGCACAGATAGTGAGAGGAGATAGTCTTCTTTCCAGAGTAAGCACCTGCTCTGCACACGAACAGACACCTGCAGTCACCCCCTGCAGAACACCAGTGACCGAGCCAGCATAGGCGGCTGTCGGCAGGTGCCAGGAGGTCAGCCCCGGCACACTATGCTGCCAGTGCCCAGGCTACCTGCTGGTTTGACACAGCTTTTGTACAGCTAGCTGTCAGTGCATGCATCATGGTTTGAGACACCCTGCAAGGGGAAGCCAATAAGAATGCTATCTTTACCTCAATTTTCAGGGAACCCCCAAGATGCTTTAGATAAGGGAACCTACTGGGAAGAGGCACAAGGCTTAATAGCTGCACTATTTTCTATAGTGTCCTGGAATATTTTTCAGGAATATGAATCACCTGGACCTCACGTCTAGATCCCTTTCCAAATCGACACTACCACCTTTCACTAGAAATGACAGAAGCCACTGCCTACCTGCTAAATTGCCAGCACCTCATCCACAGAAACTTGCTTTCCCTGAAGTTGCTCCACAGCCACAAACCTGCATCCACTTGTGAGAACTGATGTAACCACTGCCGAAGCTAGTAGGACTATCTCGTTTTAATTGTCTAAATTTGCATAAAGCTGGAAATCTGTATTTGAAGCATTATGCTGTTTTCCACAATTCCCAGTCCTAACTCTTACATTTTGTCAGTCACTGTCTTAACCATTGAAAACAGCAGTGAATGTATTAGTTATGACAGACAGCAGTCTTTTAAATACCCAGAGATTTCTTAGCAATGGGAAATTATGACCAACTGACCAGAATACTCATTTCAAAAGTAGTGGACACGTGTAAATATATCTCACAAAACTACTACTGGCTTTGAACAGTGTTAGATCCCATACACTTTTTCTTGACTCCTGTGGGGTGTCTGAGTGGTTAACAGCCCTCCACAAACCAAACCACGAAAGTGACTCTCTCTAATTTTCTACTAATATTTCTTCTAAATTTCTTATTTGTTTAGTGATATCTAGACCAATAATATGAACAGCTGCCTGGTTGTATTCAATTTGCTGGTATAAAAAGAGGAAAAGCAGGTTTATTTTAGAGTGAAAGAGCTCTTTAAAGTTGTTATCACTCAAGCTCTCCATAATCTCTCAGTGAGCAGAAACTCAATTTTCTTCAGAAGTCACCCACAAACATAAATCTTAATTTTTTAAGACCTGATGCGAGCATTTATGCACATTCCCCTTTTAAATCCTGCAACCTTTCAATAGCAGTCCTGCATTATCCTTTTTTCTTGCTTCCATAATTTTTAAGCTTACATTACTTGTTTCAAACTGAAATTTCATACAGTTTCTATCAATCTATTCTCCCATCATCCAGCCCTAAAATCCATCCCACAATTACAACACTGGCAACATCTCTGGAGTCTGTCTACCACACATCTCCATCAAGGTTCAGGTCTCATTCTCGCCTTTAGCAGGGTACTTACAGTTCTACTAGTCCCACTTTCAGACTAGTCTGGTTTTTATCATCCAGTTCACCAGCCATTTCTGGCAATGGTTAAGAATTTATGTGCTTCCCTTCAAGAGCACCACGTGACCAGGCAGCTTGCTCAAAATGAAAATACTGCCAAATTTAACAGTAGGAAGAAAGCATATGAAAGGAAGAGCAAAGGCATTTTAAACAATGATCTTGCTTCTTCCCTAGGCTCTGTTCCCTCAGACACAGTTTTGTGTTCATCTGGGGCACTTGTGAAACTGCTCAAGTTAGCAAGTTCACAGATAACAACATAGGCTCAAACATGACACAGTTCCCTTTCAATGTGTGTTCTGTAAACAGTAGCATTGTAAACCAAAATATTACTATAGTAACTGTACTGGGAATGATGTCAACATATAGCATTCATAAACAACAGATGACAATTCATCTCATTCCGTTACTCTCAAAAATATTTGCTTGTCATTCTCCTCACCAATATTCTATTCTGCTACTGTTTTTACTTGACTTACCTGTTTTACCATGTCTTTTGTTACATGACCATGTGTCATGGTTTTGGCTGGGATAGAGTTAAATTTTCTTCACAGGGGTTCACACAATCCTGTGTTTTGGATTTCTGATGAAGATAATGGTGATGTTTTCAGTTGCTGCAGGGCAGTGTTTACACAGAGCCAAGGACTTTCCAGCTCCTTGTACTGCCCTGCCAGCGAGGAGGCTAGGGGTGCACAAGAAACTGGGAGGGGACAGGACCAGGACAGCTGACTCAAACTGACCAAAGGGATATGCCATACCATATGACGTCATGCTGAACAATAATACCAGGGTGGCTGGCTGGGGCAAAGGGGAGGCTGCTGCTCGGGAACAGGCTGGGCATCGGTCAGCAGGTGGTGAGCACTTGCATTGTGCATCACTTGTTTGTCTTATTATTATCATTATTATTACCATTATTTTCCCTTCCTTTTCTGTCCTATTAAACTGTCTTTATCTCAGCCCATGAGCTTTTACTTTTTTTTTTCTTCCAATTCTCTCCCCCCATCCCACTGGACAGGAAGGGGGGTGTGAGCAAATGGCTGTGTGGTGCTTAGCTGCCTGCCAGGTTAAACCACAACACCATGAGGCAAAAGCATTTTCTTTTGCATTTTCCGTGAGATAAAGCATCTGTTTTTTTTTTGTTGTTGTTGTTTTTTAAAGTGCCTCAGACTTTCAAAGTAATAGATAACTACTTAGTAACAAGAATATTGATGACAAAAATGCAGTTTCGTAAGTGGTTGGAAACAGGCACAAGGTTTCTTCTCTCTCACAAAAGCTAAGAAAATTGATACAACATTAAACAGTTATATTCCACATACATGCAAACTACAATTAAAGTTAGGACAAAATATATACCTTTGTTAAAACGTATTTTCTATGACCCAGGATCTCTATTTAAGAATAAATAAATAATAAACTGAACATAAGTTAATAATAACTAATAATAATTATGAAATAATAAATACATAATCATAAACCAGCATCTTGTAGTTTTTTTTACCCATGCATAGATTGCCAGTAGATGTTAACACATGGCCTGGAAATAACTAGGGGAAAAAAAAAAGGCAACATGACAGTAAAAGCAAGGGAAAAAGTGAAGAAAGACCTTTCCAAAGACAACAACTCACATGCGGCTAATTGTCAAAATTCCCAGTAGAAATAATGGATCTGTTGGAGCTGCTTTTCAAAGAAAAATCACAAGAGTACTTCATACAACAAATATTCAGGAAGCTATGTAAAGAAGTCTCTCAACTCCCACTGGAAGCAGAAGAAATATACTAAATCTAGTTGCTTGATCTACTGTGTTTTCCTTGACTTATTGTGGAGAGCTATAACATTCTGACTGTTAGGATCACTAGGATGAAGCAGCTGCCTACATCTGCCCTGTTTCTCCACTCTGAACATGAGCATGTTTACATACCACTTTCCATGCAGCTGTATGCCTAAAAAGGAATGCAAGAGAGCTTGTACACCACTGCGTACAAGTCACATCATGGTGGGACGCAGAAGCAGCTGGAGCATGAGCCACGTGACTTGCAAGAAGCAGAGTCAAGGAGTAATTACCTGATGCTTTCCAGAAAAGCACTGAGGGAAATGACAGTACCATCGCATACATTAAGTACAATTTATGTGTTCCAGAAAAATTACTGTAGAGAAAGCACACAGTTTTAAAAAATTTCTTGGGAGTCACTGGCATGCCTTCTCCCTTGTAAAACAAGGTAAGTTTGCTGCTCCTGTTGAACAGAAGAAATGAACAACAAGGCTACAGAGAATAATGACTTTCCATGAAGACATTCTGCTGCTGCAGTCCTGCACCAAGGAATAAGTCATGTAAGCAGCTCATTCAGGTATGAAAATGTTTTATAGGCTTGGCAGCATGAAAAGATTTTGAGGAATCGGATGAGATACCTGCAATCACACGGAAATCACACTGCTAGAGAGAAGCAGTAGGCTTCTCCTCACTGTTGTCTGTAACCTTTTCTGACACTGAGAAATGGATACCTTCAATAGAAAAGCTACGTCTGGAAATTAAAAGATGAATCCATCCAATCTGAGTAATGAAGAGAGAAACTGGGGGCACTTGCTATTATCATCCTCATGCACGTACTGCCCTTCATAGATACATACTTGGAAAATATAAGCATCTTCTGCTTCATCACAGTATTCCATTTCCTGCTTTGACTTCTTTAATTTCTCTTTCAGAGTGGGATTATTATAGGGCTTGTTTCCCCAAGAAGGAGAAGCAGCAAGTGATAGCAAAAGTAATGAAAGGAACAATTCAGTTGACCTTGGAAGTAGTTCGAAGAACTTTTTGTTTTTGTTTTTAGAAACGGGTCTATATTTTTATTTTTTAAACTTTTTTCCTTAGAGTTTTAACACTTGAAGTTTTGCCATTAAGAGAACGAGGCCCTGGCAGACGAAAAAGAAATAAAGGCAAGCAAGTCACTTTTGTGACTGCAAGGAACACGTTATCCCAAGAAACTCAGAGGAAGGAAAACCCTTTTTTTTTTGTTTTAGAGTTCTATTATCTTATAGAAAACTGTGCGATTTTTTTGTGGCCCTAACCCATAATTTTGAAAGTCTGAAGTTGGCCATTCAGCCTGTGATTTGACTTTTTTCCCAAATTGTCAGATGATATCACTGAACACTGAGCAGTGTGGAAAGTTAAACTAACAGCATTTACAATGACAAAAAGAAGAAGGTACTTTTAATTTTTTTATACAGAAATTCTACAGTTTAGAGCTACTAGATCTAGACACCATCTTAACAACATACACAAAACTAATTCTATAAATACTGTTTTATTCCACAATTCGGCTTTTCAAGTTGGGAAGCTATTCAGAAGAGAGAAAAATACTTTCCAAGAATGATCACCGAGGGGGTGAGGAGTGGATAAAAATCATGTTTGGAAGTCTTAGAAGGAAAAAGTAAACAGCTTGTCACTTGCAAGTAGGGGAAAAATGTTGAAGACCCTTAAGGCAGAAGAGTAACAAGCATCTCCAACCCATTCAATTCCATGTCTTGTATTATCTAGCTGTTACATACTCCATCAAGATCCCCTTTTTCTTGGTTAAGCAGTATCAAGTGGCATTTGCGCACCTGTTCAAGTAGTTCCCCTTGCAAAAAGGCTTCAAAATACAGTCTCTTCCTTTGGACCTCTACATTCAGTTACATGTTACAGTTTTGCAACAAGGGAAAAAAGGAGGGACAGGTACCAAGTCCTCTTGCCTACCATTATAGCACAGAAAAAAATCTTCCTTTATAAATACAACATAGATGCTGACTGGCTGGTGCCTGCTTACCCTAATGAGCTTAAAGTCTTATTTGTAGTGGACATCTGTCAAGACAGAAGTGAGGGACGCAAGTCCTCTTAATCCATTAGCTCTAAACCCAGCAGAGCTTTCACACTCCTTTTTTGAATCAAAGAAGAAAACCAGAGTGGAAACATACAATGGGACAGTGCGCAACTTCAAGACCAGATCCTGGGCAGTAAGCACATGAGATTTCAAGGGAAACAACAACAAAAACTGACAACAAAACTTGGATTGTGATGGAAAACTTGTGAGAAAAAGGCCAGTCTGCAGTTCAGGATGAGACAGTGAGTTTGATTCTTTGTTGTATTTTCCTTGGTTCATCTGGATTTTTAATCAAAAATACAGCCAAAGACAGAGAAAGGATGGGCTGCACACCATCTCACAGTGAAATTGTTAATACTCTTGCAAGAAACGGTCTTAAGGCTTTGAATAAACCCAAAGGTATTTTGCGTATTGATCCAGCAGATAAAGGAATCCCACTGCTAGTTAAAGGTTCATCTTGCTACAATATTGATGAATTCCGCCAATATGGGATCCAGAGGAGCGACTGCCTGAGAGAAACCGAGGAGAAACTGTCCGAGCAGGACAAAAGTGATTATTTACAGTTTTCTTTCAAGTCTTATTCAGATCCCCACATTTCCAGGGAAAACAAGATAATTGAGAAGAAAGCCACAGAGGCTGAAGTTATGTCCAAATTGATGGAGTCTCAAAAACACATCATTGAGGCCATACAGATCAGAAAGCAAAGCTCTTGTGAATCAGAAACATTGGCTTTCATTTGGGATGATGAGAATGAAAGCAATGCAAAGCAAGTCCCAAAGAAAGGAAAGAAGCTAAAAAATCATAAGCTAGCAAAGCAAGGTCGACCTAGCAAAATTAAAAAAAAGTCCAATTTGTCACCATGCAAGACAGAGAAAAAGGTAGATTTCCCAGAACTGCTTGTTAAGGCTCATCAGAGTGCATATGCCTACTTAAATCCCAACCTATACAAGTATGAAGCTATACTTCATATGGCCAACCAGGCTGCCCAAACTCAGCTCTTCCTACAACAGATGGTAAGCTTCCTCATGCTTCGCTTTGATGAAATCAACCAGCTCTTGGAAGAAATTGCTAATGATGGGGAAAATCTTCTCAAAGATGTGGGTAGGAATCTGGCATGGCCATCAGAAAAAGATGATTTGAAGGAGCACCCTGATCTTCTGCAACAACTACTGCAGTACACAATCAACAAAATGCAGTTACTGAGTGGAACACTGGCCTCCCTCACTTCCAACGCCCTGCAGGAGACATGCAGCTACTTGCAGTCCGCTGCAAGCAACTTGGAAGGAAAACTCAAAGCAAAGCAAAGCTACGATGAGCGCCTGCTTCAGGCGGTAAGGCTGCTTGAAGCCTCAACCGTGGGAAACTCTCAGTCCCATGGCGATGACAGGACTCTCTGTTCTGAAGATAGTGGCATTGGTGTGGACAGTGAATCCCTCAAAGGCTTCAGTCCTTTCAGCCAGCTTGCAGCACAAGCAAGCTGTGATTCCTATGCACATGGCCTTCTGTTCCAAAAGCATTCCAGAATGATGGAGTACATGTGTAATGGGACAGTGTCACCAGGCACAGCCACATCCTATGACTGTGCACTTGAAAGGCATTTTAAAGATATATTTTATTCATCTGTACAGACTAGGGAAGAAACTTCTTGTCAAGGTGGAGTACCAGAAGGTATTTCTGTGCCGCAATATGCAAGCCTGAGCAAAAGCCACTCCTGTAACTCTTTCCAGTCTGATTCTACTCAGGAAAGTGAACAATTTGAAGTCAGTGAATCAACAGATTTTCCTTCAGATGATGATGAAGAAGGGAGCACCCTGGAGGAGGAGGATGACAGTACAAGTTTATCAGAAATGGAGAAGGATACCCGGCCAAAGAAGCCCTGGTCTTCACCTGCAGTCACTGATAACACACAAAGGCAGTCCACCAAAAGGACAGAGAATGCAGAGACAGAGGAAATGATTCTGAAGATGAAAGATGCCATCAGTGAAAAAATCAAGTTTGTCCCAGCTAAATCTGGGCATAAAGAATGGATAGAAGATGAGAGCGGAACAGCAATCCTAACAGCAAGGCCCAGTACAGCAACGGGCAGCCAGAAAACCTTTGGGAAACAACAACGGTCCAGGTCGGAGGAGTCCCTCAGAAGCCAGGCAGAGGACCCAACCCTCCTAGAGCTTCAGAGAACTCAAAAGGAGCTCAGCAAAAGGCTAGAAATGTTTTATGGAAAGAAGGATACAGGTAACAACAAAGAGACTTGGAAATTGAGAACACCATGTTACTTGCAGGATGAGCAAGTTGCATCTAGGTCCTCTAGCAAACTGAAGGCATGCCTCTCAAAAAATTTCAGCATTCTGCCTAACCAGGATAAAGTCGCTTTGTACATGGTTGATCAAAATCCTGCCAATCAGCTGGATGAAGATGAAGGCAAAAAGCCTTTGAAAGCTACTGTACCCACCCAGGAGACATCAGGGAGCAAAGAAAACAAGCCTTCTAGGAAACAAATGCTCAGTGGCAGCAATTGTGCCCCTCGCCAATCTGTCAAAAAGCTCATTGAAACTTTCAGTCCCACTGATGATCTTGGAAAAGCCACACCTTTAAGATCTTTAGGACCAATAAAGTGCATCAGAAAATTTGGACTTCCTGTCATCCCACCCACCATTCCCTTTCAGAGAGGCCTGGTGCCTTTAAATCTTAAGCATCGTATTTCACCAGTAGAAGACATGAGCCTTTCAAACACCAGTGGAGTTTGTTCTGACTTTCCGTATGCCTTTCCTCCTGTACCAGCTGCAGAATTAAGCAAGAACACAAAGGAACAGACCAATGAAGACGCTGAGACCCTGCCACCACCGCCCCCTGAAATGCTAATGGACACTTCTTTTGACTTCTCTGAGCCTGCAGAAACTGCAAGAATAGAAGGAAACTCTTCAGAAGATACCAAAAAGCCTGCCAAAACAGAATTTCATGCTACTAAGAGAGCGCAGGTTTCCCCAAAGTTGAAGGCCTCACTCCAGTCCATTGACTTATTACCAAGTAAAAGCATCAACAGCCCCACTGCAGTTGCTAACAAAGTTCTAAGGAATAGTGGACCCAGGGATGAGAAGCTGCAGATATACTCTCTGGAGCTGAACCCTACCAACATGCACATCCCTAGCCAGGAGGAGATATTAGCAACCCAGAGGAAAGAGGCTGCAGATTTGTACAAGCAAACCCATAAAATTATTCCTCTTCAAAATCCCAGTGGCATTTCAAAGCCATATGGCAACAGCTCAGAGAGCAAAGAGCCCAATTCACCTGCTACTTCAGTGCCATACCAGAAGCATGTTTCTCCCGACTCACTCAGGAGAAATGAAAAAGTCTCAGCATTCACCAGGAGGGTCTCCCCAACAAGAACTCCCCCTTCTTCTCCACCAACCGAGAAACAGCTGTTCAGCCCCCCAGTACACCACAGACATGCTCTGCAGGCTTTTAGCAACCAGCAGCTGAGCTCCCCCACCATGCAGAGGAAACCCAGCCCCCCTGCCAGCCCCAGGGGGCCCAGCCCTCCCTTACAGAAGAAGCTGCCCTCTCCGCCAGCCCAGCGGAAACTGCTCAGCTCTTCTGCAGAGCACAAGCAAAGCTCACCAACATCACACTGGCTGCCAGGCTCCCCAGCCTATCACCAAGAAGCGAGCCCCGCTCCATTCCCCACCACCCCATCCCCACCAACCTCCCCATCCCGCTCCTACAAGGGATCAAGAGCTGGTCTGGGTGCTGGGGACAAGTACCAGCCTGCCTCCTCCAAGAAGGGCAGCAACATACGTTCGATATTTTGCCCAGCCACTTCTTCCTTATTCGAAGCCAGACCTCCACCAGCACCCAGAAAACCCATGGTGGAGGTCACCAGCCAGCCTGAAGCTTCACCACCTTCCCAAAAGAGCAGTCTGCTTTTCCAGCAGCCCAGAGACCGAAACAGAAAGCTGTCTCTAAGCGCTGCCAATCCTCAGCTGTTTGTGAGGAGAAGTTACTCTGACCGCCGACCAGGCGTCCAGTTTTGTCTTCCAGCTCCCATAACAGCTGGCAGCGAACCCACTCTTAACCAAGCAAGGTAAGAAACTTTCTACTTTATGTCAAGAAAGCAGAAGTATTGCACTGTGTTGGCTTTCTAAACTCCTCATGGGAATTTATTGTCATTAAGAGATTCCCCAGCAAAGCACCCTGTTCCTGTACAGAACAGATGGCTGGGGAAAGATAACACCGTCTTGCCCCAGATTTCAGTAGACTGCCTGTCCGAATAAAGGGAACAGTTAACTTCCCACAGCTTGCTTAAACCTTACACTGCATCCAGGGAAAATTCAGTGTTGGTTTCATGGTACTGAACTTCCTTTATTTGTATGGGGGCTAAGGACATCCACATTCAATTCTTAAAAGCTATGAAATAGCCCTCAGGTTATAAATATCTTTAAATAACCATGAGAAAATAGGCTGGGGTATATTTCCTAATATCAGCCTCTAAGCCAGTCAACTGTTCAACAGAAATCTGTTTTAAAATATTTCAAATCAGCTGGCAAGAATGATGGACAGATAATGGTAAGAATATGTATGGACATAATTGTAGCTTGAAACTTGGAGCTTTTTGAGTAGGCTTTCAGATCTAGGCACTAATTTCAAGTCTGATGGGTCCACAGCCCAAGCCCAGTTTTCAAACTGGAGCATCTCCCATGGCTACCAGAGATTCATAGTTCTGAAAAAGTCAGATAAAAGAAACTGAAGCATGGACATGCCAATTCCATGTTTGCAACCACTGCTGGCCATTTGTGAAAGATCTGGGCTTAGCTTTAAATTTTCTCTACTACTTAAAACAAACAAAAAAAAATCACAAAAACGGCCATAAATATGAGTATTTGGGAATACTCAAAGATCAGTGTAACTGTCTGGAAGTACAGAGTGTTGTTATTCTAGTTTCTTAGCATCTTAGGATGTTTTAGTCCATTAAGCGCTAAGCTACACAAGAGGATAAAGATCCCTCCCAGGTAACCCTTCCCCATGTGAGGAGTGTTTTTACCCTTGCTGCAGAACAGCTGAAATCACATGAAACATCCCCATGAGGAGGGCTTGCAAGACCAACTCTAAAAGGAAGAGAAATTGCACTTGTAAGAGCACAAACATACAATGTGCTGTGAGTGCAAAGACAATCGTGGACACTAAAGTCAGGTGTCCAGGCATTCCCCTTCCAAAGACAGGATAAGGACCTAGTTTCCCACACTCACAGTAGAGGAATGGGCTAAACAAAACTTGGAAAAGCTGCTGGGGAATGCAAACAGTTTATGCATTCTGGGTTCGATTATTGCATTATATTCTGACATTTGGAGATCTCCTAAAAGTTGTCTATATTGCTGCTGTGATTTCTGCTGGTCTGTATGTTGTGAAGCCAGCTTTGTCTACTCCAGTGCCCGCTAGCAGAAGTCAATGTTTTCAAAAGAGGCTTTATGTCAAACACTGCAAGACAAAAGCCTTCGGAGTTTTATGGATCAATTTTAAAAACAGTCTACTATAAATTGTTAGCTAATTTATGTTTCAATGGTGTGTGTTATCTTTCTACTGTAGTCTGTCACATCATGGAGAGTAATATAATAAAACACTGCAAATAAAATCATCACTTTCATGAAAAATATGATATATCTAGGTGTTATGATATACACCATTTCTAGCCATTTTGGAAGAAAGAAATATATCCTGAGCCAAATTCAGCTTACCATTTATGCACATAGACATCAAAAGTAGTCCTATTGAGTTAGTCCAAATTTATACCAACATAAACAAAAGGGAAACTTAGCCCATTGATTACCACATGCATTGATTTAAGATTCAATATACTGTTGTTTGTTTTCTTACACTTAAAATAAGCTGCCTGGAGTAAACTTTCACAGACCTTGCTTTGGCCTAACACGAATGTCACAGCAAATGTGATGATGGGCAGAGAAGGGCTATTTTAGCAAGCAGCACATGGCAGAAGCTCTGAGAGCCCTTCACATCACTTCTGCTCATCTCCTCTTGCTGAGGACTGGAGCAGTTGCCACAGCTGTGAGCACCTCATACCCATGCACAGATGCTAACCCATGCTCTTACAGCAGATGCCACAACAGAGGAACTACCACACTCTGATCCAGCTTTCTCCTTCAAGGCTATTAACCATGCAAGGCTTCCTCTGCTTTGCAATTCATTGAGCTAAGTGAGGAAAAATTCAAAATATCTCCCTCAACCAGGTGTTTTATTCCTAAAACTCCTAATTCTGGCAATGTTTACATTTGGTCTCAAATTTGCAAGCTATTCTCCTTTCCTTCATTCCTTTTCTTGCTCTCCCTCTCCTCTCCAAGTTTAACAATGCCTCTGTATGTGTTTGTGTATGTGTTATTAGCAGCTTCAAGCACCAGTCAAGGGGGGGTGGGGGTGGAATTACACAGTCAAACCTGCAATAGCATCACATGTTTATAGGTAAAAGAGTTTGAAAACCAGTGATTTAGTCAGTTTCTCCCATGCTTGTGCAAACTCTGGGATATATCCCTCCATTTTTTTGTGCTCGATTAAAACATCCATTTTCTGAGAACAGATTACTAAATATAATCTGCCAGGAGCTTGTAAAAGCAATATGTTCCAGCAAATAAGGAATCCCCTTTCCCACCTACCCAATTTTAGCAGCAACACCAAAAGAAGAGGCAACTTCCATCTCATTTTGCTATCTAGCATTGGCAGGTATTAAATGTCATTGCTATGCTCAGATTTGCATCTCTTGCATGCTCACTGCTCCCCTAGAAGGCAAGAAGTGCTCCTTTCCCAAGCATTTCTGCTGCCCATTCTATGCTGTGAGGAATATCAGGACTTAAAACATTAATAGCCTTAACTAGAGCTGGAGCTAGAGCTTTTGTATTTAGTCTTAGGGTACCTGGACAAGAGTTTCAATTTAAGGTTTCAGTTTCTAAGTTCAACAACTAACTGAACAAATCAAGTAGAACAACTGGTTCCCATCTGGACAGCCTACGGATGGATATACTGAGCTAACTTTGCTGGTTTCTGAGCTTGGTCGTTTCAAAGCAATCAACAGTTACTGGCATATTATCAGGGCATAACATGTGCAATTGTCCTGCTTATAGAAATCTTGTTAATCTGTAATAGTATTCCTGTTTATGCAGTTAAACAAAATAATATTTCATTGAGGCTGCTAATCTTCCAAGAAGTGGAGCAGAGATAGAAGATTAAATGCTATCACCATTAAGATATTCTTCAAAAAGGTCTTGGCAAGGGATTTGGTTCACTGAAGCAGGCCCAAAGCAAGTAGTCAAAGTGAGACCTTCTGCACTTGGGGGATATCTGAATCTGGATTAGAGTTTCATGACTGGTCGTGTATCACAAAACTCCCAATCCAGCAGTACAAATCATGAAAGTCCTAGCAGTCAGAATAGGAACATAACAGTTTGTCTATAGTCAAAAGCTAATTGAGTTTAGAAGTTTATGCACTTAAAATACAATAATGATTCCCAGATAACTCAGGAGTATTTCCTCACGTTTAGCTTAAACTATTTTGATTAGTTGAAGCAACACAGGGCACATTTCAGCATGAAGGCCCGTAGAGTGAGATATCCATGACTAGCTCTTCTGCTATAATCAGTCTTGATTCATAAAGTCCCTGTGCCCCTAGAGATTGCCTGTGAGACCTCAGGAACATCGTTTACCGTTTTTGTGTCTCAGTTATCCTATGTGCAATGTGGCTGATTTATACCACCAGAACATATATCCCATTGTCATGTTGGCATACTCAGAAGTCACTGCAAAAGCACTAAGTGGATACATAACAGAGGAAGATCTTTCCTCCAGCAGAGTCTGGATTTGAAACAAGACTCTTCACTCAAATCTGTCTCCATCTGCAAGTGAACCCTGATTAATAAAGATCATAGAATCATAGAATCATTTAGGTTGGAAAAGACCTGTAAGATCATCTAGTCCAACCATTAACCTGGCACCACCAAGTCTACCACTAAACCGTGTCCCTAAGCAGCACAGCTACATGTCTTTTGAACACCTCCAGGTATGGTGACTCAACTAATTCCCCGGGCAGCCTGTTCCAATACTTCAAAACCCTTCCAGTGAAGAAATTTTTCCTGATATCCAACCTAAACCTCCCCTGGTGCAACTTGAGGCCATTTCCTTGTCTTATCGCTTGCTGCTTGGGAGAAGAGACCAACTCCCACCTCGCTACAGCCTCATTTAAGGTAGTTGTATAGAGCAATATGGTCTCCCCTCAGCCTCCTGTTCTCCATACTAAACAACCCCAGCTCCCTCAGCCATTCCTCAGAAGACTCATTCTCCAGACCCTTCACCAGCTTTGTTGCCCTTCTTTGGACACGCTCCAGCACCTCGATGTCCTTCTTGTAGTAAGGGGCCCAAAACTGGACACGGTATTTGAGGTGCAGCCTCACCAGTGCCGAGTACAGAGGGACAGTCACTTCGCTAGTGCTGCAGGCCACACTATTTCTGATACAGGCCAGGATGCTGTTGGCCTTCTTGGCCACCTGAGCACACTGCTGGCTCATATTCAGCCAGCTATCAACCAATACCCCCAGGTCCCTTTCCACCAGGCAGCTTTCCAGCCACTCTTCCCCCAGCCTGTAGCGCTGCATGGGGTTGTTGTGCCCCAAGTGCAAGACCCGGCGCTTGGGCTTGTTGAACCTCATACAGTTGGCCTCGGCCCATCGATCCAGCCTATTCAGATCCCTTTGTAGAGCCTTCCTACCCTCAAGCAGAACAACACTCCCACCTAACTTGGTGTCGAGATCACCTGTTAAACATTATAAACATTTGCTTCCCAAGAGATATTTGGGAGGGGAGAGTACAGTGTGTTTGGTATCACAAAAGAGGGATCATAGAGAAAAAAAGTCTGGATGGTGTATATTAAGACCATGCACACAGAAGGAGACAGGGAGTTACCTAGTACTATGCAGTATTTGTGCTTCATAGGTTAACATGGTCTAATCAGCATTGTTTTAAAAAGTCACAATTCGTTAGCCTCTTAACTTAAGCATCTTCCCTTCTACAGTGTGGAGGAGAGCCCTACAAAAGCAGGTGACTCTTGGAGCAACCCTTGCGCCCCTGAAATTAAGGAGTTCAACAGATCCACCTCCCACCTTGAGCTCTACATCGTGGGCCAGGGGCTACAGAGGGACTGACAGCAGAAGAATCCAGGAAGGCAGAGGCACAAGCAAGGCCAGAGGCCCTGGAGGGAGAAAGCAGCTTTACCCAAGCCTCCAAAACAGCTTCATCGTTTAATCACAAGGAAACAGTATGATGGCATTGCGTCTAAAAACCCAAACTGGCCCCAGCATCCTGAGGAAATAGCAGCAGAGTGTTGGTAGCCAGCTGCTTCTCCTTTTGGTTGCATTTTAAGCTTTAATTCAAAGGTTTACATTTAGCAACAGAAATACTTTCCAGTTCTGCAGGTCTGAGGCAAATTGATTTGATGAAGGTAGGACCTGAAGCCAAGTTCTTTGTTTCTCTGTTTAGCTAAAGGAGTTTAAAAACTTTCAGAAATGATCATTTGACATGTTATCTATCCATCACAGCTTCGGTTATGTAAAAAAGTGGCTGATGTGACCTTTCCCAGGGGGCGGGGTGTAAAATCCTGGACCAATTGAATCTATTCCAAAAAACATAAATGGCTTCAGCAAAGCCACAACCTTACACTAGGTATTTATGGATATGGAGAGAAAGAAAAAGGCCAAATACAAGTTAAAACAAAAAATCACCCTTTTTAAAAGGAATAAAATTACAGATATTATTCCCTCAAAAAGGCTTTGATCTTCTAAAGCACCTTTGATTATCATGTAATCTCATCACCTCTAGTTCCCAGGATGCGAGGCTTAATCCTGATTAGTTTTGTAACAGCCCAATCAAACAACATTATAAATCCTGAGGCACCTAAGGACATGTGAGAGAGAGAGAGAGAGAATGCTAGCAAAGAGAATTCTGTTCTCCTAGAAAGAGCTTTATATTCTGATTTATGCAGTTTGAAGGGATTTGTTGTAATTTCTAGACAGATTCTTGCTAATAAAAACCCAAGCTACTGACACTTGGTTAATCCTAGGCTGTTACAGCACCCGCTAAAATAGTTTCAGAGTTTACTGGATCTTGCTCAAAGAACTAGTTTATCATCAGAATTAAGATGTAACATTTAAATTCATTTAATTTGACATGTTTTCATATATAACTTTAGTATAGAACAAGATCCAGAAAAAGAGCCATTTCTAGTTGTGTTTTGATGGGAATAGTTTTTGTTTTTCCTACAGTTTTCATGATGACTGGCACTTCATCTTCACACAGAATTTTCAACCCTTCCTGCCCACCTTCATGATGGGGGAACTGAGGCTTGCCTTATGCTATACAAGGAACCTCTTTGGATACTGAACTCCTGAGTTTAGTGCCTTAATGACAACCATCCTTCAATAAGCTCAGTGCCGTTTTATGCCACACATACAAGGAAACCTTAATTGTGATATTTAAGGTGAGGTATTGAATATAAAGAAGTAACTTGCAGCACATAGATGCTTTGGATCATCAGGTGTTTGCAAGCTTGAGGTGACAAAGCAACATACGCATAGAATACAGATAGGAGATGTGAACAGAACCACTTTGTAATCACACAGGCAGATGCACCTATTAAATTGGGAAATCACCAAGGAGATACTGCAAAGATCGTCAGCAGGGCTAACTCTGCAGGCCAGTCTTCCCCCTCATCAGAAATGTAGTCCTCTCCCATCTGCATTAAAAATATGAATACATTTTGTATGTGTTTGTCTGTTCTGCTGGCAGTAACCACCCAGAATAGAAACAAACAAGAAATATAACAGCAGAAAACCAGCACTTTGCATGCCTAAATGTAGCTTTGAAGATGAAAATGCAAGAGTGGGAGGACAGCTTCTGCTCTGTTACTACAATCATTTTCTCTATGGTTTAATGCTGAAATTTCTCAGCGTCCACGATGGGTGATAACTGAAAGTATTTATTTACATCCTCCAGGCACCAGATTCTTCTGTGGTGTAAGAGCTACGGCAGCACACAGAAAAACACTTCAGCAATCAAGCTGGAAACCTGCTCACGTGTGCTGGCTGGACATGAAGTCAGCCAAAGCAACTTTCCCTGAAAAAAAAAAAGGCTCCCCTGAAGACATGTCACACAAGGCAGCATCCTAGTACAGCATCTCTTCCAGCTTATACTAAGGCCATGTCATCAGGACATTCACCACAAACCTAATCCCACCTAAACACTGCAGCTGCTGAAGGATTCTAATGCTGCCCTAAGGATGTTGCAGCAAACGGAGCATTATATTCAAGAAATGGAGTTTCTCCAGTAGTGGTCTACAAGTATGCATTGTGAACTCAAGAATACATATAGCTAAGAGATTCTCTTCAGTACAGTTAATGTACAGGACTCTTGCAAATTTCTTCAATTTGTATTGCAAGCAAGGTTAAGAGTAACTATAGTATGTAGAAAATGACAGTTTGGCTGACCACTTTTTTTTTAAAAAAAAGTTGCTTTTTTTTTTTTTACATTACAGTTGGTTTGGACAACATTTCCATTTTTTATGAATCCAACATTTCTGGAATACAGTTGTTTTTAAGACCATACTCAACTTAAAGATTTTTTACCAATGTAAATAAATCAGAGTTTCTATGTGCAAGTTGTGAGTTTGATCTCCCTTACATTCTGTATGCAGCTAGCTTAAATCTTAGACCAATGTTATACTATTGATTCCTTACTTAGTGCACTAACTAGTGCCCTCTGCTATAAAAAGTCCATTTGCTTCCTTCCTCCCCATTCCAGCACAAGTTTGTCTTGTTTTGTGCTTTACTGGGACATCAGTTAAATTAGGTTGCATTTCCATTAGGCATTTATGTATTTTTAGACTACAAAATGCAGCCTGGACACTGACAGAGCAGAACAGAGGTCAGCTGTGCTTCCACCCTCACCTGTCCTGATTTAAGCGTGGGCTACCTGGCAATTTTCTACTCCATTCAGAACTTCTACATACAACCACAGCTAACTCAAGCACGGGGTAGTGGTTTTGTCCTAGGGGTTAAAGCCAGAGCACACCTGGTACGCTGGAGTCTCATTGCAGAAGGGCTGAGCATGTAGAGAAGCAGAAGCAGTATCGGTTTTCCAGCCAGGGCTTCACAGATGCAAAACCAGCAGCTAACGGCTCCATGCTACACTTTGTCTGCAGACCTTTAACAAGCTAGCAGTTGCCCTTGCTTCCAGTGATACTGCTAAAGCCTGAAACCTTTAAGGGACTTACCATTTCATGCTCTCAGCATCTGAGGATGACCTAAAAGCACTATACACACTCCAGTTACTTTATTTGACTTCAAGAAATATTAGCAATACAGTTGAGAATAGTATGCAGGTTATCAATAAAAACAACGTTATAGTGCTTTCACTGCCACACTTCTTAACATCCAAAACATTTTATAATCATTTACGAAGTCTTATTATTAAGAAAAATATTTTGAGAAGTTATGCCTTTTGCTATAGGAAGGAAAGGAATCACAGCATAGAGATAAAGTAACCTTCTTACCATCATGTCTCATCACTAAGGAACTGCCAACATCTCCCAAAGAGAAATTCTTCTAGATTAACAAGTCGTTAATCCTTCCAAGTCAGATAAACTCAGTGCCATCATGATTGCAGCATGTATAGATGCATGTTGCAGGTATGAACTTCAAACTGAGATTTTGCTCTTGCTGTGCCTTACTTAAGGCATCTTCACAACGGTATATGGGATTATCTGAAAATCTGCTGCAAGGTCCCAAGTTTGCATTTCTCCCCACCACCCATTTTGGATGAACATTGAAAATATTAATGTCAAAAAAGGATGTGCAGATATAGCCAGTATCTCAGCAGGGGAAGGTTATCAAGACCCAGGACCACATGAACCCTCCGATCCC
Source organism: Chauna torquata (assembly GCA_013399475.1). Classification (NCBI taxonomy): domain Eukaryota; kingdom Metazoa; phylum Chordata; class Aves; order Anseriformes; family Anhimidae; genus Chauna; species Chauna torquata. The sequence goes on from VXAL01010041.1 coordinate 27,770, forward strand.
ATTTCCATTTATCTCATGTATGCCTGCTGTTGGAAGGAGAGGGTTAAAAGTGGAAGATTGGTGAGGAGGATAGGATGAGAATGGAGAATGGAATATTGGTGAGGAGGATTGTAAATACACTCAAATGACCTTGCAGCTGGGAACACGTAGAGCCTGGAGAGCAGTAATGTAGGAAAACACACACATCATACTTATTGCTGTTTATTCTCTGTGTTTGATGAGTAGAACATCTGTGTATAGAAAACATAGGTATTTGGTAGACTTGGAGGTGCCCTATCAGATGTGCTTGAGCTGCCTGCCATGATACAGAGAAGACTGAAGCACAGTAAAGATCAAAGCACGGTGGTAAACCAGGCCTGCATGAATCCTTGGTAAACAGTCATAAAGAGCAGGTTGGTGATCCTCTAGCATGGAACGAGCTTAGCAGTGCCTTCATCCCCACTTGTGTGTGTCTGCCCAGGTGTTGCTTCAGGGATCCCCTGGTTGGCAAGGTAACAAAAATAAATATACTCTTTGTGTTTCAGCTGTGGGTCTGTGGTTGTTCCTGCTGCCTGCCTGTGCTGACTCACACATTTGGCATAGTCAGCAGGATCCAGGAACAGCCATGCCATGGCTAGCAAAAAAAACTGGGGACTGGGGAGGCCATGATGGTGACTGCCTGCACTCCGGGATGGCCCAATACTGAGCACCAGACCCCTGTGGCCATTTTCCTAGCTACATTGGCTCTGCTGGAAGCATGGCCTGAAACAGATGACGGGGTGGTGATTACTCAGACAACTGAGACAGCTATGCGAGGATTGCAATGGATAGCGGAATTGAAGTCTTCTCACAAGTTAGATGGGAGATTGGAATGGCTGTTAGCTACTGGTCTTAGAGCTCTTGGCCATGAAGTTATAATAGCATTAAGGAGTAAAATAAGGGAGTTGGAAAGGGGAGCTGGGATGTTACAAGATGCAAAGGTGATCACGCAAGAAGTAATTACTACTCAAGCAGAGCAGTGCTATGGGCTGCAAGGCACTGTAGAACAGCTGGTGGCACGCATTGCTAACAAAGGCACAGATATGGGAAAAGTGAGGTTTGAACTTCCCAAGTGTGTGCTCTTACTATGAAACCTTTATGGGACCTCGAGGAATGGGATGGAAATATCTGGAGTGAGTCATCAGACTCTGAGGTTGAGTTTGAGCCAGACTTAGAAGGTAGGGAAGTGGTAGAAGCCCTACCCCTCATACAAATAAGGGGGCAGCAGGAGCAGGCAGGAGGGGGTACAGATCACGCGTACTTATGCCCTGAGAGAATTAAGGGAATTTTTACAGATCTATCAGCAACAGAGTGGGGAAGGTATACTGGCACGGGTTTTGTGAGCTTGGGATAGAGTCGCTGCATCTACCCACATAATTAGTGGGTGGAAAAGAAAAGATTTAGTTTAGCCAGTGATCAGATACAATGGGGATATGCTCAATTACAAAATATCAGGGATGCCGATGAGCATGATATTATTTGCGCCTAGGCTATATCAGTGGTTGTGTAGAGCAGTTTTAATAGCATATGCAGAACCTGCTGAATTAGTGTAGTCCATCAGAAATTGGTGTACAATGGAAGAAGGTATTAGTTTAGTGTGGCTGATGGGGATGGCTCATGTGTTAATTACAGGATCCAATCCAGACAGGGTAGCAGTAACAAGAAGTATCAAAATGCAGCTTTTGAGAGGGATACCTGCTTCACTGAAACCTTTGATTACACCAACAGTCAAAAGCGCTACTCATGCCCTAGCAAACACCTTGAGGGAAATTGGGGCTGTAATTTTGGGACCATCTGTGCGGGTGGTGAATAAAGGAAAGCTGGCAAAACTGAAAGGAGTTTCATCACAGGTGATGAAGAAAAAAATGTGGAATGATCTTGTGCAAGCCAGTGTCCCACAATGAGAAATAAATGGGATCACAACATCAGAAATGTTTTGCTGGTGGCAAAAATTAGTACCTACGTAAAAAAACCTGTGCCGCCTCCACCCCACCTGCCACCTCAAGGCAAGGCACTACCTGGGAAATGCCAAAACAGCAGAAATGAAGGTTTGGCAGGTCCCCCAAAATTGCCACCACTGTAGCATAGATAATATAGGTATTTGATAGACTTGGAGGTGCCCTATCAGACATGCTTGAGCTCCCTGCCTTGGTATGGAGAAGACCAAAGCACAGTGAAGATCAAAGCATGGTGGTAAACTACAGCTGCATGAACCCTTGATAAACAGGAGTAAACAGCAGGTCAGCGATCCTCTAACATGGACTGAGCTTACTCATCTAAGCCCTGCATCTATTCTGTTCCACCATTGCTAGCACCAGATCATCCACAGCCTTCACCATCCTGATTGCTCTCCACTTGATTGGTGTTCTGAATTTCAAATGCTGGCCTTTTACCTCTCCTCATCACAGTCTTTTCTCTTTACTAATAGAAAACTCTGTGACTGCATTAAGTAACCCTATGAGGATTTCTGGAGGTAGACCATATAGGGTACACCCTTTAACTACATTTTTTAAAAGGAGAAAGGGGCAATAAGTCTATCACCCTCCATATGAATCCCTCCTGCTTTAATAAAATTTTCCTTGAGGCATAGATGAGCTGATTATATAGCAATTAAAGAGAAACTGAAAGCTTTCAATGTTATAGACCGCCCTTTATTTACTATTACTACTAGTGAGCCATTAGGTCTTTACTATATGAAGGAATCAAAGCTGAAGCCTAAGAATGCTGACAAAGACTTGTCCTTCCCCAGAGCAGTAACTGTAAAGCTGTGAACAAAACTTTCTAGTCTTTCCACCAGACACACAAATATAAGCATCAAGGCCAAGATTACTCTAGAGATAAAAACCTAAACCAAGAAATTCACTAGCTGCTCAGTTTTTAAAAGCAATTCCAAGAAGTCAATCTAATGGGGCAATTTCCATCCTGCAGCCTAACTCCCTCTTACACCCAGTACCAGTTTCATAACTCTTACATCCAAACTGGAAATTAAGCCTGCCAATAGAATATAATGACTTTTTAAAATCATTTTCCTCCGTTTTGAAGCTTTGTGTCTTTTTGCTTGTAAATAGTTAACACATGGACAGTCGGGGCACAAGGCAATGCATCCTACTGGATTTTTTTTTTTTTTTTAATATTGAGGTTTTTATCAATAACCTGATATCCGTGTAGATCCCTTCATCTTTGTATTTCAGAGAAAACACACGCATATACATACAGGCATTTATCATCGTAACAGTCCTGGCACGCAAGCAGGTTTTCCATATCACAGTTTTTCATGTGGATAAACTAGAAAGCATCGGGGATGTCCTGTCACACAGTGATCTGCAGTTGAGCAGCTAGAAAGACACAGGAGTCCTGGTAGTCAGTTACCTATTTCTGAGCCTTAGACAAATTTCATATCACAACAAACCATGTAGCAAATTAACAACAGCTGGTAACAGAGGATCTCTAAGGTGCAAAATAAAGAAATAAGCTAGAAAATACTATGAACAATTTTAAAAAATAATGGTATATTCTTCAAGCTGAAAAACTTCAGAACTATTTATCATAGAAATAGCCAATAGACAGAGAAACCATATACTGCATATCTGAGCTCTGCTAACCCTAAGAAGTCAAAAATTTTCTATATGTCTACAGCATTCCCTAATTCCCTTGACAGCCAAATAACTAGATTAGTTTTTCCACAGGGAAAAACACACACACACACCCCTCTGTGAACACCACAGCACAAAGGATGCGGTAGGCATTTAGATGCTCAATGTATTCCCAATTTCCTTTGGCTGACCAATGGCTCTGTTGCCTGTCTACTCCCAATAGTGAAGATTGTTGTGAGCTCTTCAAAGGTTGTTTACAAACCAGCAAAAATAGAAAGGTACTAGAAAGGTACTTCTTTAAATAAACAGTGAACTAATAACTTTAAGAGTTATTTGATGGGTTTAATTTAGACTCCTTTTAGCCAAAATGAGACCAGGACTTGTAAGAGCTTCTCTAACCTTCTGATTATACTTCCCAGGATACTGGTATGTCCAGAAGTACAAAGCAACAGCACTGTGACTGACCATCTCCCACCCACCCATTTGTGCACAACAAGCCTGTCCTGTGAAAAGATAAGCAGCACTGAAAGCTAGCGAGGTGTCCAGTGGATCCAATTATCTCATCTCAAATTTTCTTTTCCTCCAAAATTTGCATAAAATTGATCTAAGACCCAAGCTATATCTAAATTTAGTTTTGAAAGCCAAGCACTTACCAGTCCTCAGAAGCATCATAAAGAGGACACTACATAATCCACATTTGTTTATTATCATGTTTGAAGACTAAGAAATGCTTCTGGTATGAAAGAGCAATGACTTTAGAAAGAAAAAAAATGCTACCCTTCAAAGAGTGGGGACACCAGCTAGGTGTTAAGTTTCTCTGTCTTTACTATCATGTATTAAAAAGTTCTGAGATAATATTGGAAGAAGGTGGAGTTAAACATTTCCGTAACTTTGTCTCCAAGGAAAACTCTGAAAGGACATATTCACTGTGTTGGTAATGGCAGCCCTATATGCTCGCAGACTGAAGTGGGGATTCAGTTCTCTCCTGCAATATGCTACCCTGACCGGGCTTCATGCAGAGACCAGGATTATATCCATAGCTGAGCAAACACACATGGACACATAAAAGATATTTTGTCCTTCAGAAAGCCTAACTAACACATCACACATGCATTTTCTTCTGTGATAGCTGAAACTGGCAACCATGTAGAATTTGCTGTCAAAATGTTATGGTTTGCACTAGGCTGTGAAGTGTTATTCTCTCAGGCAGAGGAATAATGGCAGCTACAAATTAAAAAGTAGGTTTAAAAGATTCAAATGATTATGAAATAAAACTGTTAAATATTTTTTTAAAAGGCAGCACTGTCAGTAATTGCACAGTCTACCAAGAGTCTGAGTTTAACCCAGAAGTGCTCGTTCCAGCCACACAAGAATACCTAACGCTGTGAAGCACTGGCCCACAGCAATAAATTATCACATAGCTCTCTGCTGAATGGTTGCTCAGGGCTGGGTGTAAATGTAAGTCATGGCACTCAGGTGAAGTCCCCAGTGACTGGAGAAAGAGAAACATCGCAGCCATTTTTAAAAATGGTAGAAACGAGGACCCTGGGAACAGACTGGTCAGCCTCACCTCCATGCCTGGGAAGATCATGGAACAGATCCTCCTGGATACCATGTTAAGGCATATGGAAGACAAGGAGGTGGTTCAAGACAGCCACCATGGCTTCAGCTAGGGCAAATCATGCCTGACCTAGTGGCCTTCTATAATGGAGTAACTTCTGTGAGGCCTTTGACACAGTCCCACACAATATCCTTGTCTCCAAATTGGAGAGATGCAGATTCGAAGGGCAGACTATTCACTGCATAAGGAATTGGCTGGATGGACACATCCAGAGAGCTGAGGTCAGTGACTCAATGTCCAGATGGAGATCAGTGACGAGTGGTGTCCCTCAGGGCTCCATATTGGGACTGGTACTGTTCAACGTCTTTATTAAAGACATAGTGTGATTGAGCGCACCCTCAGCAAATTTGCGGATGACACCAAGCTGAGTGGTGCAGTTGACACAGTAGAAGGAAGGTATGCCATGCAGAGGGACCATGACAGGCTTGAGAGGTGAGCCGATGCAAACCTCATGAAGTTCAACAAGGTCAAGTGCAAGGTCCTGCACCTGGGCTGGGGCAATCCCAAACATGAATACAGGCTGAGTGACAAGTGGATTGAGAGCAGCCCTGCGGAGAAGGACTTGGAGCTACTGGTGGATGAAAAATTGGACATAAGCGAGCAGTACATATTTGCAGCACAGAAAACCAATCGTATCCTGGCCTGCATACAAAGAAGCATTACCAGCAGGACAAAGGAGGTGATTTTCCCTCTCTACTCTGCTCCTGTGACTCCATCTGGAGCACTGTGTTCAGCTCTTGGGCCCCTAGCACAAGGAAGACATGGAGCTGTTAAAGTAGGTCCAGAGGAGGATCAGAGACCTGGGGCACCTCTCCTATGAAGAAAGGCTGAGAGAGCTGGCATTGTTCAGCCTGTAGAAGAGCAGGCTCCAGGCAAACGTTATTGCAGCCTTTCAATATTTAAAGGGGGCTTATAAGAAAGATGGAGAGAAACTTTTTACAAGGGCATGTAGCGATTGGTCAAGGGGTAATGGTTTTAAACTGAATGAGTTTAAATTAGGTATAAGGAAGAAATTCTTCATTATGAGGGTGGTGAGGCACTGGACCAGGTTGCTCAGAGAAGTTATGGATGCCCCATCCCTGGAAGTGTTCCAGGCCAGGCTGGATGGGGGTTTGAGCAACCTGATCTAGTGGGTGGTATCCCTGCCCATGGCGGGGGGGGTGGAACTAGATGATCTTTAAGGTCCCTTCCAACCCAAACTATTCTATGATTCTACGATAAATTTATTTGAGAAAACCTTCTCACCTGTTGTTGGCCTCATGGTCAACTCATCCTTCTACAAGCAAGTCACAAACAACACTATTTGACTGCTGTTCCAGGTAAACATACATACATATGCCTTTTGAAAAGCAGTGCATCTTTTCCCTGTGAAAGATATTTCATTTTCTTATGTATAAAATAAGATAGAAGACAGCTATGAGCCAGAAATAACTGAAATTGCAAATGTGGAAGGCTTTGGGATTTGGGCCAAGTTTTCTTTGTTCAGATCTTTTCTAACTAGATGTATTCTGTGCTCACAAAAGTTTATTCTATACAGGACTTCTCAGGTAGACTGTGTCCCAAATGTATTAAAAAGTGATGCCATTGTAATGCTAAATAATAAATAGCAGCAGCAGGTGGCACAAGGAAGCCTTGACAAAAGGGAGAGAGAAGGAGAGGGCCAGCAAGGAAAGAATATGGTGGGTCAAATTTTTTTCTTGTTGGAATTGCACCAAGGAAGATCTAAGTCTGAAAAAAAAAAAAAAAGTCTCCCTATGGGTGTGAAATGTGAACTACTGTCAGCCCTGGTCAGGACCAGAGTACATGCACACTGTCACCATTATTTTCAAATGAAGTGTTAATTGCAGAATCAATGGAGAATGAAACAGCAGTATCTGCCAGCAGTTGCAAGATTGCACAGTGAGGTCCCACAGCTGCCAGGGCAGCCTGCAAGAGGTCTAGCTTGAAAGGTCACTTACCAGAGCAATTGGGCTGATTTAGCTGGAGGGCAGCTATTCCCTGAGGAAATAGAAGCATCTTTTGGTGTTTCGTTTGCACTGGGTGATGTGGAAAATAAAAAGCTGCTACAATAAGACAGCAGCAATAGAAATCCTAATATTGGCACAATTATCTCCATATGAAAGTCATCTTATTAGTATAGCCAATTTTCCTTCTTGTGTTGAAATGTGCCTACCATTCAACTATTTGCACTGACAAAAGTGTGTCAACACTAAGCAGTTTAACAGCCTATATTACATACACTGACAGCATACACACAGGTGGACAAGTGTGCAAAGGAACACATACAGACATGAGTATATAGGGGTGCATACTTCTGTAGATGAAGCCAAAGCAGCAGCAGTCAAATCACATGGGACATGGTATTTCAGACTATGCCTGAGAGCCCAGGCATAACTGTGGTGCTGGCCACTGGGCACATATATCCTGGAAAGCAGCAGGTAATGACAAACCTACGCATCCTGCACCCTTCACTGCAGTCTCCAAAGCAGACAGAGTTTTTACCTTCTACTTGCAAATGCAGTGAAGGTGAAACGTGTTGAATGGCCGTGAAAAGCAGTACAGCCTTCGTTTGTCCGAGACACTGCTATTAGTACAGAGAGAGATTTTACAAGCTCTTTTACCATGGCCAATTGCATTTGAAAACTATTTGGATGCTTTTAAGGATACGCGGGGGCAGTTCATTGGCCCAATGCAGTTACTGTTTTTTCAGCTACAGATACCAAAGCAGAATGGAGGCTTAAAGGTTCAGGTCAACTCTAATTTTAACTAGAATGGTTTTCTCACCTCTGCTTGTATCAAAGGCTTTATCACAGTATCAGGATTCAGTGTCAACTGGCAAGGATTTGTTAGCAATGTCAACACTTTTAGTCTCATCATCACTATTTATAAAGGATGAAAATAGCCACCTCAGTGTAGCCTCTCTCCCTCCGCTTGATAGAAGGACTCAGCAGCTGGTTCCCAAGCCCACCTTTAACCTTTGCAAGAGCAAATTCTGCCAGACCTTAGTTACACTCCATGATGTAGCAGCATCTCTGCAAAAGCAGTTCCTTTCTGGTGGTTTTTTTTGGGGGGGGGTTGTTTGTTTGTTTGTTTGTTGTTGTTGTTGTTGTTTAAGTCTCTGCTCCAACTCTCACAGCAGTACCACAAGGCAGCATTGATATTATTTACTATAGGAGCCTTCAGCCTCTGCATGAGAATTTGGGTCCATACTTCCTTCCTTGTCTTCCTTCCCCACCACCCTCTTTATTTGCCCTTCATTTTTCCATATCATCCCCATCCCAAAAGTCGTCTTGGCACTAGCATGTTCATACACTTACATTCACACAGGGTTTTGTGGTTGCATTGCCATAGGCAGCTAGGAGAGTTGAGGTCAAGCTAATAAATCCGTGCGGCACGAGCACTCTGTAGAACAGACAAACCATGCCACAGGCATATGCTTTGATTCTTGGTGAGAAGAAAATGCCCATTTGACAACATAATGAATTTTGCAGACTGGATTCAGAGTGCATAGCACCAGTATCTCCATCCATGCAACTTTATCCTTCAGAGCTCTAATGCCCCCTTACATTGGGAGATGGCACAACAGCACAAGGCCACTGTCTACCCAGTGTATAGGGGAACATAAGCTTTCTTCAGTCCTTTATGGTAGGAGCCACGCTACTCCTTCTCTCCCACCTTCCCTTAATGACAACAACTCTTACCTTCAGCAAGCAGGAGGAGACTGTCTGTGACAGCCAGGATCTTTCTTGGGGCTCTGACAGGTTGTAGGGTAGAGTAAGCCAACATACAAGATTGCCATACATATCTTTTGCTATACTAACTTCCATGGGCTAGCTACTGCACTGCACATTAAATACAATAATTGAATGAATTAAACTGGCCCTCTAAGTGCAGCTTGAAATCTCCTTTCTGGTGATAATCTGGAATAAAATTATAATAAAAAATAAGTTGGAAAAAATAAATATTTAAATTTTTTACTAGTTGTAGAAGAAGGTCCAACACTGCCCTGAGTTTTGTTTCTATTTTCCAAAAAACTTAATAGCTTCATAACAGCTACTCATGTGTGCCTGTGCAAGCATGTGGCAGGAGAGCTCACCTGAGCTGAATTAACCTGTACCAATTAACCCTTGCTTCTCTCTTCTTACTGCAGACAGACACTTTGTCAGCTAAATTTGATTTCTCTGGGATAACAATGCCCCTGTCATGGGGAAACTGTCTCAGCTGGAGAGTTTAAAAAAAAAACAACACCTAGACAGAAAATGGGTACCAGTATGCAATGCTTTATTCTCATCAACCATGGGGAACAGCATGCATGAAAGCACCACTCAATGCCAATAGAGAGTTAAGAAACCAGTTACACGGGTTACTTTTTAAACCTACTTTGCAAGTCCTACAACTAAACACATAAAAAACAGGCTCTGGGAGGCTTCTTTTGAGGTTCACAAAAGTCTTTTTCTCCCAAGTGCAGAAACTCCCCCCCATACCCCAAAGGCCCAAGCACAGATGAAGAGAAAGTAAAAATAAAGAGCTTTTATTCATCCCACCAAAAGCAGCCTGTACAGAGTAGCATTTACAGGGCTCCAGAGGGAGAAATCTGCAGAGGGAAACTGCAAGAGCAACTTTGGAGATAGAGGAAGCCAAAACAGGAAGCCCTGTAGAGATGCCACATTCTAAAAAAAATTGCCTATTAAAATAGCCATCAGACAGTAACCAACTTCAGGTGCTTAATGAAGTGACACAGTTCAAGATCTGCTTTTTAAACTCAGCCACCTTCTAACATTCTTCATTCACCTTTACAATTTTGGTGCATACTTGTACTCTGCAGAACCCCATCACAGCTGCAAAAGTCCTGCAGTACCAGGCCATTCCTGTTTCTGGTGAACTGTTAGAAAAATTTCTCAGGATGCCAAACTCCAAAATACTCTAGCGTATCTCCAAGAACTGTGGCTTCCACCAGGCTCTGTGGGATCTCCAGACACACCGTTGTTTAAGAGCTAGATCCCTGGGCTAGATCATATGCCACATCTTTGCAGAAATGTGTTTCTGACCACACTCCCTGCTACCAAAAGTTGGAAGTTAAAAACAGAAAACAAAAAACAGCAGCAAAAGAAACACCCTAAAAGAGTCAATTAAATAATTAAATAATTTTACCACATCAGTACTGAACTGAAAAGAAAAAGTGTTTCCTTAAGACATAACAACAATATCATCTAGCAAGTTGGAGTCCTGTATAGCTTGAGACACACAAAACAGGTGCAGGAAATGAACATAAAACCCCGAGACTCTTGGGATGGACAGATCTCCCTGCAGTATTCTTTGGCTTCCCAACCTCACACAAGGTCCTCGTAACTGTCAAGAGCCTGTCAAGGCTCTTGTAAACTTCCATAGCCCCCATGCATCTCATACCATTATTTTTCTATTTTTTCTTCTCCCCAAAACTTCCATTTTAGTTTCTTCCAAAATTCTGCCAGTATAAGAACATAAATCAGGCTGCTCTATTTTCATATCTGAGTATGCATCAACATCTACTGCTTTCAGTCTGTCCTCTTTTCTTTCATAATTTCTTCCCTTTGTACTTCCAAACCTTTGTGTGATAAAGTATCGGCGCATACCTTCCTCACTTTCCTGAATCTCAGGTGAGAAGTGCTTTATTCATCCACATATAAGGCAAAGCCTTAATTTCTTAAAGGACAGATTTTTTTTTTTATTATTATTATTGTCTTTTTAGACATTGAGAAAATGTATATATTAAAAAAATAATAATTGGCTTTATTTGTTCCACAGTGCCCACCCACAGCTTACCTCTCTCCAGCCTCTGTAGGATGCCCTCAGCTCACTTGCTGCCCCAGGACCTCTGTGTATCACCTGTCACATCCTGCAAGGGGACACAGCCCCCTGCTTCGCGGCCCCTTTCCTGCATCTCCCTGGGGGTGCCCCAAGGTGCTTGGACGCACTCAGGTGGCACTAGTCACCTCGCCACATCAGCCCATTGCATGGGAAAGCAAAGAGGACTACAGACAAGATGCGTACCCTGAAATAGGAGGGAAATTTCAGCAAAGCTGCGGAGATTTCAGAGAGAAATCTCAGGTACCTTCAGTACCTGTCCTGGTACTGAAGGTCTGAGCTTGACCTGGACATCTCTGGTATCTGCCACTGCACCAGCAGCAAGACATCTAATCCTGCAGCCCACATGTTTTCAAAACCCATCTCTTACTTTATAAGTAAATATATATATATACATCTCTTACTTTCCAAGTATGTATATAAATATATTATTTTCCTTTTTACAGTTACAAATTGCATTTACACATGGGTTTTTATTTTTTCATATCTATGTAAGCCTCATAGGGAAGATTAGCTCAAGAAATAAAGCCTTTGAAGAATACTTACTTTTTTTTAAAAAAAGACTACATCAAAATATACTATATACATCTGTAGGGTAAATCTGGTGCTTCAAAAACAGAATAAAACCAATGCCAGGGGTTCCACCCTCCTCTCCACCTGCCCCATGCAGCACCTCTCTGCCAGTTGCATGGAGTGCACCAAGCCTTCTTCACTGGACATCCAGGTCCAAAACGTGCCAGAGGTTTTTCGCCACGTACTGAGGCTGGCCAGCGGCGTGCTTCCTGAGGCTGGAGCCCATCTCTCGGTAGAGGCTCTTTGCAAGCTTGGCGACTGCAGCCCTGACATTGCTGCTTCGGCCAGGCAGGACCCCGTTTCCAATCATGTTGCTCAGGAGGTACCAGAGCACAGGCAGGGTGTAGCGCTCAACCACATGGGCTTTCCGGGGATAAACAGATGCCACGAGTACTGCCAGGCAAGAGAGACAAGTTTCTCAACAACCTTAATGCAGACAAGTACCTACCTTTATTTTTGGTTCTTTGAAGGCTTTTCCAGTTTGCAAGCGCAAACAGCCTGATGGTCCAGAAATAGGCAGCAGTGGCTGATCATACTCTGAACAGAATAATTCACCTCTGAGGACCTTAATTTCTCCAAATCAGTGGCTTTGTGTCCAAGATAGACTTAGCAAAGCCTATCATACACATTCTATAAATTATTTCACTAACTACTTCTGTATTACAAATGACAAAAATGTCAAATGTCTTTTACCTTCCATTAAGAAGTCATCTAAAGTAGCTGCAGAAGATTTTGAAATGCAGCTTAGAGAAGTAATTGAAAGATTTCTAATAAAAAGGATGATTACTTTTTTGTGACCTTTGATGTAAAATGCCACAAGTCTAATCTGGCAGTTCCCTTTGCTCAGTGGCAAATGGCAGTACTATACCACATTTCAGAACTTCAGCCCACAAAAGACGTGTGATGCTTGACAGTCTTATTAGAAACATCAGTGACTAACTGATATCTTTGGCAGAATGGCCTAATTTGAGCTTTTTCCCTCATACTTGGTGGCCTCTAACAAACAGCTGTCTCCAGGCTTCATGATGTCTAAGATAATAACCCAGACCCCATTGCCAAGGCATTTGAGCATCTGACAACTTTAATGGCATTTATCTACACAATGTTCCCTGAAAGAGGGAAATAGAGATAGAAACTCTTACATAGGGGGCTGAAATTGAACCAAAAAACAAGCATTCCCTTTCACTCTCTCTGTAATCTGCTCTCAGCCCATTTTCTGAACTGAATTGTATTAAATACAAACAAAAATGTACTACTCCAGGCTCCTTGCATGGCAGATTTTGCTGAGAGATCGAAATCTGAAATGGTATGGAGACAGAGTTCTTATTTTCCATTCAGTGGAAATGTTATGCAGTAACCATTTATTATTCTCTGGGAGAAGGACCATCATTTTGTCTATGCTGCTAGTCATCAACACTTAGACAGCCATTGAAAGTACCTAAGAACAGTTCTGGTAAGCAGAACAGGGTTATTATACCTATTTTAAAATGGAAGTTAATTTGAGTTTAAGTGCTATTAAACACAGCGGTCACTGTGGGGCTTTACAGGAGAAAGAGATATCTGTTCCTACTAAATCCCAGAGAGAACATCTGCTTTCTCTAAAATAGTCCCAATTTATGTTCAAATGCTTTACTTGAAAAAGAGATTAAAATAAATGTAAAATTAAAATCTGTTTATGGAGATTTACTTTATGCAAATTATCTTTAAAGGCCCTCTTATATTCGCTATGGCTAAACACGTCCTTTTGAGATTCATAATGAAGAAGTAAAGTGTATTAAACCTTGGATTAAAAGATGCTGGCATAATTAGTAGTGGATTTAGCCCTAATTAAAGCAAGGCTATAAATAGCCTTCTCTAGTATTATTGAGATTGTAATTTTTTTTCATTCCTTGGCTGTTGCTGCTCATAGTAAGCTACTATTATAAATCAATTATCAGCTGCATTTTTAATGTGTAGGACACCACTGATACAGAAATAAACTGTTTGTGCATCCCGAAGTGGTCAGAGTGTTATGTCATATCTGCAACATAGGCAGGGTTGTGCTCAACTGACCACTTCTGCCCCTCTGTCCACAAATTCTGCCTTGCACATTATCCTTGCCTGTAATATTTGTCTGGAGTTTTCACTTGCACTACAATCCCCAGGCTCTGCAGGATTCACCCTCAAAAGTTTCCAACAGTAAGACAAGAATCCCATGCTAACAAAACAAACTGATCCTCAGAAATACCAGTTACCACAAATTTTTCTATAGGATGGTCATTCACTTCAGAAAATGGACCTCTTAGAGACTTCCTTGACCTTTACTGCATTGTCCGTCAATGAGAGTAGCTAGCCAGGGCATTTTTAGCTCCTCTCTTTCCTGGAGGCAGATCCTGAGATGCCCCAATGAGAGCTCAGCACCAGAGTGTTGATCTCACATGCTATATTCTTTGACAGCACGCAGGCAAAACCCTGACAAATACAATTTTTATGTGTATTTTGCAAGAGGGATAAGCCGAGGACCTTCTGGAGTTTGATGACCTTCCGCACTGTATATTCAGGGGAATTTCCTCTAAATATTCGCCATTTCCTGAGAGACTGCTTAACTTAAAAGTGGAGATTGATTGAAACAAGCAATACCTGAGAGATATTCTGTGACATCCTGCATAGCTCGACCGCTGAGGAAACGCACTCGGTGGGCAAGCACTTGCAGCAGCAATGTGTTATCTGGAAGAGAAACATTTATTTCTGCTTACTATAAGAGGTTATAAAGGGAAAAAAAGGGCAGAGGTAATGGCATTTTGTAAAGTAAAATAACATTATGCCAGCTCCTGAGTTCTTACATTTGCTCTTTGCTTAAAGCTTACTTGGGAGGATTTAAAATTCAAAAAGAAAAGCTTTCATTTCACACCTGTAAATACAAAGATAGCTGCTGCACAAGGAGCTGTGTTACATATTTCTCATCAGGACCCTCAAAATTTAAATCACATGTAAGCAGGGTGTAGGTTTTGCATGATGGAGCTTTATAGAGATGAACTTCTCCCACCTTGAAGAAAAAGGGTGAGAAGGCTCAGAAGTCCACACATCCATTCACTCTGGATAAACTGGCATTAAATCTGTAAGTTACCTGTTGGGACCTACGGACAGGACTCCAAGTTGCTTTTATGAGAGACAACTACCTTCTCATCACCAACACCATCTACTCTTAGGGGCTCTTGTAACATCTCTGAAATCAGACCTTGTGTTGTGGTTTAGCCCTGGCAGGCAGCTAAGTGCCACACAGCTGCTCGCTCACTCTCCCCAGGTGGGATGGGGGAGAGCATCAGAAAGGTAAAAGTGCAAGAACTCATGGGTTGAGATGAAGACAGTTTACTAGGTAAAGCAAAAGCTGTATGTGCAAGCAAAGCAGAACAAGGAATTCTTTCGCTACTTCCCATGGGCAGGCAGGTGTTCAGCCACTTCCAGGAAAGCAGGGCTCATCACGTGTAACGGTTTCTTGGGAAGACAAACACCATCGCTCCGAATGTCTCCCCTTCTTCCTTCTTTACCCCAGCTTTTATGGCTGAGCATGCTGTCATATGGTACAGAGTATCTCTTTGGTCAGTCTGGGTCACCTGCCCCCGCTATGACCCCTCCCAGCTCCTTGTGCACCCCCAGCCTCCTTGCTGGCAGGGCAGCACAAAAAGCGAACAAGTTCTTGGCTCTGTGCAAGCACTGCTCTGCACCAACTGAATACATCACCACTATTTTCATCAAAAATCCAAAACACAGCATTGTGTGAGCCTCTATGAAGAAAATTAATTCTGTCCCAGCCAAAACGATGACACCTTGGCACAGAGACTGAAAAATGAACGGATTTCCCATTACTTGACTGTCATATATATGTAAGTTTTTCCTATGCTGCCTGTTGTTGATTTGGGGTCTTATTTTTTGTTTATAAAATGTTGCCCAGATCGGTCTGCAATCCTCCAGTCTTACCAATTTGATAAGCTGAGCAAAGCTTCTCTTGGAGACAGAATGCTAATGGACAATGCTACGGTACCTCATGGTGTGGAGTGGCACCGATAAAGCAAGCAACCTACTTCTTTGTGAACCACTACAGAGTCAAGTCCCAAAGGTTTTAAGTAGCACTGTGCCATTAAGTGCTCCTTTTTACATGAGATATAAAAACGAAATCCCTAATGATCTTTTTGCAAGCACACAGTGAAGAATTGATCCTGTTTTTCTAATTAATTTTCTGCTTTGGTAGTTACAGTCTTCTCATTCACCTTTTTAAACAGACATTGCTTTTTGCCTCACATCCCTGCAATATTGGCAGATGCTGTTTCACACTTACTTTCCTCTCCACAGAGTTACCTTACAGCTGAAACAAACAAACAAACAAACAAACAAAAAACCCCACAGATCTGGAGATCTTGAAGCAGTACAAAATGTTAATTAATTGATAATATTGATATCTACACTGATTTTCATAGCAACACTTGGGTTTTGGATTGGTGAGGAGGAATTATTTACTTTTTTTTTTATACGGAGATGAAGTGCATTAGTCACTATTCACCATTCAGTTGAAGGGCTTCAAATGCCCTGTGCATTTCAAAATACTAAAACGCCAGTCAATAACAAGTTTACCCAAACATTGCTTTAGCTACCTCAAGAGACCAAAAGACAGAGCAGCTTTTAATGGCTGTTAGAGAAAACAAGGCAGCGGGCAGTTCATTTCTTATTAACTCAGCTTTAGTTCTCTGCACTGCATATTAGCTAAACCTGTTGGCCACAGGACAGGCCCAGCATTTGCAATACGAACAAAAGAAGAATCTGCTTCTCTGTGCTCTCATTTTCACTGTGTACCCCTCTTCACTACCTTAATGCTTATAGGGGAGATTTCCCTTCCGCTCTTGTGGAGGGCTGGTCGCTCTCAGGCTGGTAGCCAGACTCCACACCCTGGTGTCAGGCAGTGGCCATCTAAAGGCCACTTTTTTTCATGACAGAAGACAGATTAAGATGGATGTAGGAGCAGAGCAAGATCTATGTCTTTCTGCTGTAAGTGAGAAGGCTTGATTTGCCTCCTGGCAACCTGGTGGCACCCTCCAGTGGGGATAGGGTCCCAGCTAATGAATTGCTGTGTGTGACCTTGTATTGGGTTTACGTGGTAAAGGTTTGGTAGCAGGGGGGCCACAGGGGTGGCTTCTGCGAGAAGATTCCAGAAGGTGCCCCATGTCAGATAAGAGCCAGTTCCAGCCGGCTCCAAAAGGGAC
>VXAL01010041.1:45293-64508 GCA_013399475.1 Chauna torquata
GATAATTAGTGAGTAACCTGCTTGTCCTTATCTCAACCCCTAAGCCCTTGTCCATCATATTTTCTCCCCCTATTCCTTTGAGGAGGGAGAGTGAGCGAGCGGTTGTGGTGGAGTTTGGCTGTTTAGCTGGGTAAAACCACCACAGACCTTCAGCTGGGGACTTCCAACCCAGTCTCAGGGTTAAGCTAGAAAAATGATTTAGGTTTTATTTGGAAGCAATTTAGTTTGCTTATAGATTGGATTTTGATTTGGGGGTAGGAGAAGAGTGGTGTTTGTTGGTTGGATGGGTTTTTTACTTGTTTTCTTTGTGCTTTTGTTGTTTTTGTTTGTTTATTTGTTTTTACATTGAGCAATCAAGCAATCTTATAACCAGCTTGCATTTCTGCATGAATCATTAAAGGTGACAGATGAGGAAGTCTCACTTAAAACTCAGAATCTGCAGCATGTCAACACAGAGTCTCAGAGCAATAGCTGCGCTCTTAGCTAGAAAACTCAGTGGAGCAATAGGGCAAGCCATTGCACCCACTCACTCTAAGCTAGGAGCATTGCACAATCCTTTACAATTTAAAAAACAACAACAACAACAACAACAGAACTCTCTAAAGGCAGACAATTTTAAAACATGAGGAAAGGTTTAGCTCAGGTGTTTTGCCAGTAGAGCCTTCCTTCCCCCACTAAAGCCCTAAGTCTTGAATTCTGAAATATTTGTGATTCAGTTGCCTGTTTGAATTTGTACAAATGTCCATAAAAATGAGCAGATCCAAAAAAATATACACCACCTTATTTGCTTGAACCTGTCTCTGGGCAAAGTCCATCTGATAAAAGACAGATGTGCCTTGCTCCTGTTCTGACATCTGCCAGCACTGAAAATTTAGTGATCTCTCAGAATTGGTGAGAGGGGAAAGACAACAGAAAGCTCCATACACAACCCTGATGGGTAGCTGCATCCTCTGGCAGCAGGATTCTGTGACTCTTCCCCAACTTTCTCCCAAGCAACACAATAAATGGGTCTGAACCAACAGCAGGACAGGTCTCACACCCTTCTCCACACAACCCCATACTTGGAACATAGAAAGGTAAGAGGTCAGCAAATTCACCAGATTCACAAGGAGGCCGATGTGGAGAAAGTTGTTAATTCCCCTTTAAGGACTGCCTCTTCAACACTAATTTTTTCAGGCATATTCTCCCAGTGCTGCATTTTCACGGCTGACATAAATCTGTGTGGCAAGGGAATTTACAGCAGACCTTGGCTATGTAGTTATTGGCTATAGCAATCTTGCCCCATGCAGAACAACATTTGGAACAAGCCATCGTTTACAGCTGGATTTATACCTGTTTGTTCTAAAGAAATGAACTTGGCAAATCATAAATTCCTTTTAAAAAACAAAGACAAAGAAGAAAGGTGGAAAGTAGACAGGACCAGCTAATGCCCATAATGTAGAACCTTCCAGAAAGCTATTCTACAGAAGCTCTGATGCACCAGTATCCCTTCACATTAACAGCGAAGCAATTCATCTGGAAGTCAAACTGGGCCCAAACAACCTCCAAAAGTCCCTTAAGTTGTGCACCAGGATTTATTGTTCAGCTCCTTATGTACCAAAGCAGACGAGTAGCACAGAGACAAAGCCTCCTGAGAATTTGGGGAAATGCTGGTACACATTCAGGGTTGTCTGGAAACTGGTGCATAAGGACTGCACCATCACAGCTTCTTGTTACCCAGCTCACTCATTACAGTTGGCAGGAATTCAGGTCCTTTGATATATAACAGAAATGATATGAGTAGTCTGCAAACTTGGCATCAACCCTAGAATCCACGCACTTTATCTTGAACCTGCTTTTCTGCAGTAGATTTAATCAGTGTAAAAAAAAAAAAACTTCTAGTGAACACTTTTATTGTTGGCATCCGTCTTTCCAAAACCAAACTCCTTGCATGCACAAATGCACACGCACCAGCTCTCATCTCACATTTCAATAGAAGTTAGAGCTGCAGTAAACACCAGATGAAGAGCCCCCAGGAACTGGAAACTTATGGCCACAGCTGCAGCAATGACAGCGGTAGCACAGGTATTGTCAGTGTGCTTCTAAATCTACACCAGGAGATCAAGAGGGAAATTCGGGCTTGGATTCATCTCACTGAATTTTAAATGCTTCACTGGGAAAACAAACACCTCCAGCAAACTACACAGATCAGTCTTGGTCTCCCTCCCCAGTGGAAACGTGCAAAAGAAAAACAGTCAGTGTCAACACCTCTCCACTAGATCATTGCAGATGGATCCCCCAGAGGATCCAGCTGCCCAAAATAAAGAGCGTAAGAATAAACTAAGAGTCACAGAGAATATTTTCTACAGACTTAGGGCTGTTTTTGAACTGTGTCCCTTGGCTGCAGCCAACCCTACCAGCCCCTCCTTAACTTAGAACACCAGCCAGTTTCTATCTTTGTGCTCACTGTTGTGAGTTATTAATATTAAACATAAAACTGAGCTGAGAGAAAAAAATGCTG
The DNA here is from genome assembly GCA_013399475.1 of Chauna torquata. Lineage (NCBI taxonomy): Eukaryota > Metazoa > Chordata > Aves > Anseriformes > Anhimidae > Chauna > Chauna torquata. The sequence continues at coordinate 47,794 of VXAL01010041.1, forward strand.
GTGGAAACTGCCTGTACTTCGCTCTCATCCTTTTATTTCTGCTTTTCTGAGTCTCTTATTTTACTGTCTGCAAATTAAGGCAAATTGAAACCTGTGGCAGGTGAGGGGGATTGAGGAGCTGACATCAGGGCAGTGTCTCTATATACTTTTAACAAATACTTACTACCCACATGTGTATAATCAGTTTCTAGAGCAGATCACAATGGAATAGTTCCAAAAACACTGACCAAAAATGTAACTGGAAAAGCTGTTTTGACGACCCATAAAGATACCAACATAGATTTCTATGGTATTATTCATGAAGGAGCATGCCACTGGATTTGCCAGTCCATGGCATGTAAACATGTAGCTTTTGGACAGCAAAAAGGGATAAGCTGCAGGCACACTCTCTGCAGGGCAGGTGCTCCCAGCCAAAACAAGCCTTGGAATTCCTGAGAGCTCCAGTGTAACCCTGATAGGCAGCAGAAGACGTGTTGTACATCCTGCAGCAGGCCTTATGATTCAGGACACAAAGCACATTGGCACCTCACCTCCTCCCTACTGCAGGAACATATTTTACATCAGCAGGCATGCTTGCGGTCTCGTGTTTGAGCATCCAGAAAAGGGGATGATAATGAGCTCCTTACCCTAGTAAAGGAAGGGAGCCAAGGTATTTCTACCCCCACACATGTGGAGACCTCCAGGCTGACTATCCAGCAATCATTGCAACATTTGTCTGATCTCCTCTGTGATCTCTCTTAACACAATCGTATTAAATTCAAGGTCTCAATCTTCAAATTCAAAGGGACATTTTCATTTGGGCTCTGCATGGTTAAACTATTACCTAAAAACTGCAAAATGAGTGAGTTCAAAGCTTTAGGTCAGCAAGCGCCAGATACACCTGCTCAGGAGAGCCACCGGTGCCAGAGCATGGAACAAAGCCCAGCAAGGGCAAAGAGCCTTCTGATGGCATGCTTCAAGGAAAAAACACATTACTTTCACCTTGTTATAGTGGATATAAACTTACTGGAATGCACATCTTGAAAATCCAACTCAATAAAAACAAAACACAAGCATTTTTCCAGAAGGGAGAAAACTGTCATAACATGCTAGTTGCTTTCCTCATGCTTTTCTGGCAGGAGTTTAGAATAATGCCTATAACATCCTCTCTGCTGAATTAATAATCAGACATATAACCCAGATGATAAGCAGTATCCATTCAGCGGCACACCACCACAAGATAAAACAGATTGGGATAGAAAGAATTCAGGCAGGACTTCATAAACATCTTGCAGCAGCTGATTGTTTCCACAGACAACAACAGCTATCAACAGACTGAGTGTTCATTGGCTCTGAGACGGAAAGTCCACAGTTAAGGAGAGTCAATGTCCCAGGTCAGCCTTACCTAGGTGAGCAATGGATGCTTCCAGCACCTTCACAGCGGCAGTGTAAATCCCTGTGTGCTTCGAGTTCAGGTTGTCGGTGACTGCTGCTACCAGAGAGACCAGCACTGGGAGTAAGGTGTCTCTGAGGATGGGTGTTACTGAAGCCAGAGCCTCCAGTGCCTGCTGGTTCACTTTCTTGTTGGAATCCTGAAGTCTCAGGACAAAAACATCAAAAATCTGTTAAGAAAACAAACAACATAAAAGCTGGGTTAAAATGTCTTTGTTTCTACAAGGAATGTAGAAACAAGTTCTCAGCCACATAAAAGATGAACGTAATCCTTTCAGTGAGGTCAGTGCTTACTAGCACAAGTTCACTGTTTTCCTGTGGGCTACTCACTGTAATATTTGCACAACCTCATGCTGGTTTAAAAGATTTTCATATTTTATTACGAGGTTTGAGCGAGGATGGGAGAGTTTATGTGGAGTTACTCTTTACCTATATATCATTAAATTAACCCCATCTTAATAATGAAAAAAAAAAAAATTGTGTAAAGGTATGAAAACAGCTATTTATGATTCCCATTTTTCCCTAAAGTTGTCTCAAGGACTGAGGGTAGTTTTTATTTTGCCAAAACTGGGTCTGGATGAGATCCAAGCTTTGTTTTATCTATTGGTCTCAAAACCTGGATCTTCATCAGAGCACTGCGCTTTGATGAACTCTTCAGGATCCAGACCATCTCTCTAGCTAACCATCTCTCTAAGGTAGACTTCTCAAGTTTAACATGCTGTGCCAATTCTCATTCAAGCAGTTTCAATCACTTTATCAGGCACCATTTGCTGGAAAAAGAGGAAAAAAGCAGCTGCTAGGAGGAGAAGGAAGCCATGTCTCTAGTCATTTTCCTTCTCTTTGCAAGAGAAGAGAGGAGCCCCAAGAAGGGCGAAAACAGTCTTTCCCAGTCAGGAAAGGAATGAGGAAAGAAGTGAATAGGCTGAGTTGTGCCTCTTCACAAGACAAGATAAAGTTTACAGAAGTACCCCTTAATTTTTTATTTTTTAAATCAACCCAGCCTGACACTTCTCTCCCCCATCCCAAGCCATTTTTCTTCTGGAGAGTAATTGCCAAGCTTTCAGTGGCTGGATTTCCTTTCTTTCTACCTAATAGAGTAATACAGACAGCAGAAACTACAGCAACAATAAATTACTTCATCATCTCATGAACAGCACAAACAGGCACCTGCCAGAGAAATACATCTGGACTGACATTACTTGTCTTGAAGCCTGGAGCTGAATTAAATTATTATGGGTGAGAAGAAACCAGCCTGTCCTGAATGACTAGCATGTAATGCCATGACACACAAAGTTAACTTTACTGTCACAGGCTTGGAAAAGAAACTAAAGGGAAAGAAGCAATGGAGATGCCCTAGATACCTGGACAATGTTAGCTGAGATGAGCTTGGGGTTGCTTTTGCAGTGATCCAGGAGGAGTACCACTCCCTCCATTCGTATCTGAAACTCCTTGGCTGTCAGGAGCTTGTTAAGTTCCTTGAGCTGTTCAGTCTCTTCCACAGTGCGAAGTGATGAGCGCCGGACTGTCTGACAGGGTAAGATGAGGACATCAGAGCCAGACCTTGAATTGGAAAATAGAAATAACGTAAGACCTTTTGGTGATAATATCTTCAGTTAATTGTGAGGAAAACATCTTAAGGAGACTTCTTAATGATGTGACTTCATCTAGATCCTGATCTGAAGAGCACCTTTGGTCTCATGACAATCATTATAGGAGACAACCTCCAACTGACTTTATCACTGCTGCTTACTTAGCAAAACCAAGGCACCAAGGATGGAATTCATCTAACTTATCTTCAGATGTCTCCAATGTACTCATCTAGCATCCTCTTGTGGGGAAAAATAGGCACTACTTCAAAGTTGTGACGCCTATATTAAAAGGAAATGAATTGTCCTGGAGAAGTGTCTCTATAATAGGCATGGGAATGTGGATAAATAGCTCAGATGCATCTGAACAGGTGAATCCAACTCAGAGAGATTAAGGGGCATATCTGAAAGGATTCAGAGGATCAGTAACACAGATGAAAACCAAAGTCAGCAAGCCCACTACTGTGCTTGCCTTATTGCTTCCCTAGGGACTGAGTCACAGCTTAACAACCCAATGGAAACAACTCCCTTCAATCTACCTCTCTCTGGCATGAGCATGGGGGGGAGCCTAACCATGCCGGTGAGGCGTGTAGTCACCTTCCTACCACAACTGAGCACAACAGGGCTACATAAATCCACTCTGTTGTCAGAGGAAAGCAGATACAACTAGCTTTCCCACCAGCCTGGGGAGACAGCAAGGACCACGTTCCTATCTTGAATGCTGATCTGTAGCATTGGGGGGAAAAAAAACAAAAACATGCTGTCCATCAACCAACCAGTCATGGGTTTGAATGACATAAATTGCTACAGAGAAAGTCCACACTGAGATGTCTGTCTTCCAGAGCTGCTCAGGAATTGTCTTGCTGATGCTGTTTGAAAGCAATTGATTCAGTCAGGTCAAACCATGTGCATGGAAAGTACCGTTTTGGGGAATGGCATCTTCATTCCGGATGGGGATTTCTCATCAAAACCACCCATACAAAAAAAAAGACTCCACTCAGATAAGAAGACCCTGACTGAAATCATAAGTCCCACGTCAAACAGCAGAGACGTGACTGTCTCATGGCCTCCACAACACTGTCCTAGCCACTACTTTGGCTCTTCTCAGCTGCCACTGGTAGTTATCTCTTCCTCTGTCAATTTTTGTGGAAAACCCCGCAGAGAACTTGTGTTCAGCCAGGTGCAGAAGCAGACGCTTTTCATTGTAGAAGGTTTTGTGGGGCAAGGAAACAATCCGGCACAGTTCAGCTCCACTAGAAAGATTTTACTGAGGAAGAGACACAAAAAGCTTGTCACATGCTTTGTCAGATAAAACAGAAATGTTCAGTACCCTTCATCAGAAGGCAAGTTTTCCTGGGACATCGTCAAACCACTGCTCCTAGACTCCCTGCAGCCCTTGGCAGATGGAAGTTCAAATATACGTTCTTCTATCCCCTAAACACATATATTAAAAAAAAAACAATTTATAAGAGATAAAACAGGAAATCGTAGAATCATAGAATAATTTAGGTTGGAAAAGACCTGTAAGATCATCTAGTCCAACCATTAACCTAGCACCACCAAGTTTACCACTAAACCATGTCCCTAAGCAGCACATCTATATGTCTTTTGAACACCTCCAGGTATGGTGACTCAACTAATTCCCTGGGCAGCCTGTTCCTATGCTTCGCAACCCTTTCAGTGAAGAAATTTTTCCTGATATCCAACCTAAACCTCCCCTGGTGCAATTTGAGGCCATTTCCTTGTCTTATCGCTTGTTGCTTGGGAGAAGAGACAGACCCCCACCTCACTACAGCCTCCTTTAAGGTAGTTGTATAGAGCAATAAGGTCTCCCCTGGGCCTCCTTTTCTCCAGGCTAAACAATCCCAGCTCCCTCAGCCACTCCTCATAAGACTTGTTCTCCAGACCCTTCACCAGCTTTGTTGCCCTTCTTTGGACACACTCCAGCACCTTGATGTCCTTCTTGTAGTGTGGGGCCCAAAACTGGACACGGTATTTGAGGTGTAGCCTCACCAAAGACAGGGGGACAGTCACTTCGCTAGTCCTACAGGCCACACTATTTCAGATATAAGCCAAGATGCTGTTGGCCTTCTTGGCCACCTGAGCACACTGCTGGCTCATATTCAGCCAGCTATCAACCAGTACCCCCAGGTCCTTTTCCACCAGACAGCTTTCCAGCCACTCTTCCCCCAGCCTGTAGCGTTGCATGGGGTTGTGCCCCAACTGCAAGACCCAGCGCTTGGGCTTGTTGAACCTCATACAGTTGGCCTCGGCCCATCGATCCAGCCTATCCAGATCCCTCTGTAGAGCCTTCCTACCCTCAAGGAGATCAGCACTTCTGCCTAACTTGGTGTCGTCTGCAAACTTACTGAGGGTGCACTTGATCATTTGTTTGAAACATAGGTTATAACTAGGATCACAGCTGCAAAGATGGGCTTAGGAACACATTTCATGAGCTGGAGGGATGCAGGCCAGAGATTCAGCCATGTCTACTGGAGGTTTTGTTTTCACTATCCTAATGCAGGTTGTGGGTGTTACCATGATGGGCAGCAGTATAAGATCTTATAAAATCATTAGTCATGAGCACAAATGGGAATAATGCAAACTGAAAGGGAACAAGCCTTCTCAGAGAAAATAGCAGAAAACTTTTGGACTCTCTGGAGGTTGGCCAGTTATGCTGGGAGTTGATTTGGTTCACACTCTCTCTCCCTATTCCTGCACGAAGACACATTCCTTTCTAGAATATAAATGGAGAGGATTCAAAAGAAAAATGGGGATGATTTTCCACTGGCTGCTGAATTCACAGAGCTTCTTTGAGCTGCACAGTGCATGAGAGCAGGGAAGTATTTCTAGAATACAGACAATATAGGCACTAATTATGGTAGCTTTGTGTATCTTTTGTATATTTAGGAAATTTCTTGGCATCACTACTTCCTTCATCTGTTGCATTGTGTAGGGTGGGGGGCAGCAGGGTGTTTTGGGGGGGTTTCATTTTTATGGATGGGGGTAAAACCATTTTCTCCTAGTTCCCTTTCCCGTTTGTTGCTGATATTCAACATATACCCACTTTATTTCTAACAGTACTAATTCCTTCACTGTCTACTGATAAACGTGCTAAGAATCAACAGTTCATTTCCAGGAGCAAAATGATGCAGCGGAAGAAGAATGAGACAAAGAAAGATTGAATATGTTTAATCTCTTATTATAACCTGAATACATACACAAAGGAGACATCTCTCCTGCCAAGCACTTACTTTCTGCTTAACTGTTGCCATAACATCTCGCAAGTCACGTGAGGGGAGAAACTGTTTCAAACATCCTTCAAATTTTGGATGACTCATCAATATATTCAGCATCTTCCGTCCGTAAAACCTAATACAGGGAAGAGAAATAAATAACTGTTTTTCCTACAGAACATTACTGTCATCTTCTACCTCGTCTTGTGAATAAACAAAAGAAAGAGATTAATAGAATATGCTGAGATTTTGAACTCTCACATGCAGTACCTTCATAAGACGGTATTATCCATTCAGCAAAGAGAGATATTTACCTCCACTTGGCACCACTGAGCAATGCTGCCAGCTGAACACAAGAAACACTGGAGGACATTGGGCAACAAGAAAATGCAATTTCACAGTGAAATTGTGGAATTGTTTCTGTGGGATCAAAGGATCCTATGGGATTAGTGGAGTACATCTGCTTTATTGTCATGACTTATTTGCAGTGTCTTGCTGCCATTGCACAAAAATTTACCTTTCTTTTACTGGCAGACAAACTAGGACATATCAACTCATGCTTACTATCTACTATTCTATACTACAAGTATACACATGGGCAGTTAAGTTACTTGTGTGTTCTTGCCACCTATTAATTGGAATTTAGAGTAACAGTCAAAGTAAGGGTTGTTTTGCTTATATTGTTGTTGTTACCATTTTCATAAACTGCTGTGAAACTACAGCTATCTTCAAGAAGAAATCAATAGTTTTTTCAGCCACAGTCAACATTATACAACAGCTAGAAAGAAAAAATTGTGAATAGCATAGGCAACTAAATCTGCAGAAGGGATTTAGAAAAACTGAATATATTGCTTGAAGACAGATGGAATTTTTCTAGGACCTTACCAGAAACCTTAACCTTACCAGAAAAAAATGCTTGAGATCCTTATGTGATGAACAGTGGCCAATGCTTTGGCTTTTCATTGAGCACATAGGGCCAAACAAAATCGTTTGACTGATTAATCTGAGCTCAGCTGATCTGAATGAATTCAGGTCGCAGGAGTCTGGCAGTGGTCCTTCTTGCTGGACAACCTCATGTTACCCAGCATAGTTGTTTCCCTAGACACCATTATGCACACTAGGAAGTCACTTTCTTAATATTTACTTTACCTTCCACTCTTTTGTTGTTTTATCATAGCCAGACATCAAACAGCTTGCAATTTTTAGGAGGTAAAATGAAGATCATCACCTTGTGTCCTGATTACAGTCCTGAGCAAGCTTCACCAGCATGTGAACCAGCAGGTCGGTACTGTCACGTGTGCCTGACAGGAGCTTCTCAGCTCCAGTTTGCTCCATCACAGTCAGTAGGTGTTCAGCTGCGTACTTCCGCACAAGGACATTGCGGTGACTGGAAACAAGAGAGCAAGCATTTGGCAGAGGGAAAGGGAAGGACAGAAGGACAGGTCTTGGTCACAACGTGGTCCCTGTCATTGCTGGGGAAGCAGGCATGAGTCCTCACTGCAATTTTTGCCAACAGGAGAAGAGACTACCCTCAGATAAACACGTAAGTTGACATGATACAGGGGGACTATGAACAAAGAAGAGGGAGGAATTCAATCTCCCTGAACTACCTGATAATCAATTTCTTTCCTGAAATTATTGACTCTGAGAAAGAGGAAAATGAAAGACAATCCATGTTGAATCATTAGAGAGCTCCCAATACAGACAGTGCTGCAGTAGGATCAGGACTTATTGGACCCGTTTAGCTCCAAATCTGCAGATCCTTGAAACAACAGGAAAAACTGGCATGGATCTGCAGAATATGAAGCAATTCAGCCAGTTTGTTCTTTGAGGCTTGGCAATAAGTATGTGTTTCCTCAGCTTTTCAGAAGCTGAGGAAAGGGTAGTAGTTATTTTAGCTGGGTTGTCCTTTCTAGAGGGTGCCTATTCAAAACTATCAGACAGGGCACTAATATTTTAAGGTAGCATCTGCTTCAGATATCTCATGGGAGTCTGCCCGTGCAGATGCCTGTGAAGTGACTCACCATCTCAAAGCCAGCGTGCAGCATCAATTTGAATAGAAAGTGGAGCTCTAAAGACTCAACTGTCAGACTCCTCTTGGCAGGAGCTGCACTTGTTGAGTAGGCTGTGCTGCACCCAGCCCATCCTCCCCTGCATGCTCCATGCCCCAGCAATTAGCATCCTTGTTTCTCAAGTTAATGGCATAATGATGACGCATGTTTTTTCCCAGCTCCTCTGTGGTTAGCATTGTGAAATATCAAAGGGCACTGACTGCTGCAATTGCCATTGTCCCTTTTCCCGCAAAGCCACAAGACTGTACCATCAGCCTCTGCAGGGACTTTTGCTTCCACATCATTCACCACACTTAGACATTGTTGACAGACTGTGAGAACAAGTAGGCTATAGCAGGACAGAAGTAGATGACAAGAGGAAGGGAAAGAGGTTGATCAGATATTTTCTTCACTGAGTTCACAGAAAACACAGAACGGAAAGAGGGAAGGGTCCTTTCTCCTCCCTCAGTATCCCATCACTTCCCCCTACCACACAATTTAAGGTGAAGGATATCACTAAGAGAAGAACCACATACTTGACCCCACCAACCAGGAGAGCAGCCATTGCTCGTGCAGGAGTCACACTCTCCACCATAATCCCCAGGGATCGATCAGCTGCTTTCTGAATGAACTCGCTGGAGTCCCCTGTCTTCTGGAGCAAAGCCCGAGCAACTTCCTCCACCTCCTGGTCCATGTGTTTCTTCATGTTCCTGAAGAGCTCTCCAAGAGTGCTGATTGCAAAGCGAGACACCTTTGAGCGGAGGTTGTTCACCTGGGGAAGTCATGAGGGGAAATATAAGAATCATCTTGTAAAGAAAATCCATTTCTCTGGACAGAAGTCCCAGGAAACAACATGAATTTTTTCTGTGTCCGGGTGGAGCGTAAGAGCAGAAGATCACAAGCACAGAAACACGCTAATGCCAATGTCTTCTGTGGCCTTAGGTCCACTTACAATGCAATTTCAATGACAATGCAGGCCTAAGAAATATTGTATCATATAGAATGAAGTGTGCTACTTAGCCCACAATGTACACTGCTTTGATTTTAGGCCCTTCTACTGAAAGCAAAAATAAATAAATAAGTAAATATTAAAATTTAGGTTAATGCAAGAGATGATTTTAAACTACAAAAGCATAATTAATAAAGACAAGATAGAGGAAAAGTGGCACTTTCCTCCTGTCCAAAAATGTAACACTCGCCATTTGAGCGCTCGCCCAGGAAATGGGTTCAGGTCTACAACCAGACTAATTCACAACAGGAACTTAAGTACCTCTGCTCCATCTACTCAGAACCCCAGCTGTTGGACTCAAGGCACTCAAGGATTCTGGAGGATCACATGTAATTACAGCTGCTTTCAGTAGGTTTTTCTGCTTTTCAGTGCTGCTCTGGAGTGATCCCTGCTTCTAAAGAGCTCTCCCACAAGGTGAAGGAAGGAGCATCTGAGGAGTCATGCACTGCATTCTAAAGCCACTTTGGAGGACAGTCCAGTGCTTCTTTCTGCCAGACTTGGTTGTGGTTGTTAATAAAAGTGAACAACCTGAGGGCTAGAAGTGCTTGTGGAAGCAAAATCTGAGACTGGAGTGAAATAAAAGCTGAACAATGTCTCTGTACGAGTGCGTAGAGCAAAAAGGAGGAAATTTCCTCAGAAATATAAAAGTAATGGAGAATCTCAGTCCTGCATATGTAAACAGAAAAATTTCAAGAGTTCAACACAAGGGATATTAAAGCCTCCAACATTATTAGATACTGGATAGAAGATAAGTTCTGGCTTTCATGGAAAGGAGCTAAGTCTTTCTGTGTTCTGCAAGCAAAGGAAAATGTAACATATTTGGTATTTATGTAGTAAAAGTACAAGGCAGCTGGTTCAGGCCACAAACAAATGCCAAGTTGGAAATATTGTCAGAAATTTTTCTAAGGAGCTTAGGTTGAGAGTTCTTTGTTAACTTGACAATGAGCCAGTAAAGCTGTGTGCAACTGCCCAGCACACCAACAGCCAGGATGTTCCAAGTGCCCAGTGGCTGCAATGCAAAATTCCACTGGTGCTTGGAGGCAACAGATCACTGAAAAGGGCAGATAACCAAAAAGCACATAGAAAGGAAGAAGGAGAAGAGATCATCGGGAAACACTGTAAAATAAATACCTGCAGTCAATCCCCAAGATGCTGAAGAGGAGGAAGTGGGAGGAAGCTGAGAGGCAAAAGCTGCAGCATTTAATTACAGCTTGGGCAGAGATTTGGGCTGTGGCAAATCACCTGATGAGTTCCTCAGTTTCCGCATTTGTATATTGCATTATAATGACACCTAGCTCGAAGAGGAGAGACACAGATACCCTACATACCACTAAACATAGCTATATATATAGACAGATCATATAATGAAATCTAAAAATAGTAATGAAGGCAGACACTGAGTACACATGTAAATGAACAAGTACATATCTACTCTATGCCTCATGTACAATGTATATGGGACCCAATTAAAAACAATATTCCTACCTCTTTGGTAACTGCCAAGGTAACATCATGAAGCCTACAAAGAAGGATTTCTGAGTGGCAGATAGCCAGGCGTCTGATGCTGAAGAGTCCTTTCCCCTTCAGCTGCCTGAAATGCAATTACCAAAAATATTGATTTTTCTCACCACCCAAGATGTAGGCAGCACCCTCTGAAATTACTAGAGTGTCGGCTCAAACAAAGGGAGGTGTTTCTCATACAGCACTAAACTAAATCATGAAACTCGTTGAGACAGGATGCTGTGGTGGTCAAAAGCATACATAAATCCAAAATGCAAATAGATGTTTTCAGAGTGGATGGGTTAATTTGTAGCCATTAAACAAGACAGCATCCCTGAAATCCCGGGTGCACAAAGTCTCTATGCCACTGCTTCCTAAAAGCTCAGAGGCTGTGACACGTTTCTGTTTCTCACACCCTCCCCGGACCCTGACCGTGCAGTACAGTCCCATCTGGCTGTTACTGAGGGCATTTCCTCTCCCTGCCATCCACGGAAGGCAGTTCAGGAGTGAGAGTCTGCACCGTCACTCCATAATTGAGTTTGAACTCTGCAATCCAATCAGGAAAAAAACAAACAAACAAAAAAAAACAAACAAAAAAACAGTATGTCCTAAAAGATTCCACAGCTGGGCAAGAACAGTCAAAATGCTGGATTTTCCAGAAAATCCCTACTTAACCCCCACAACAGCAATGTTTTATTTAAAAGTTGTACAAACCGACATCTTTCATCACTTTCTTTGTGAAGGACCTGAACTGGATGAAGGCAAATGATGGAGTTACTGGTTCACTACAACAGCCTCCTCTCAGGAGGCCCAGAGGGCTGTAGGGCAGGATGGGGAACTCATCCCCACTGGGGTTCCTGAGTATAACCTGGTTTCCCCACAGCTGCAGAAGCTCTCCGCACCTCACAGGGCACCTGTACAATGTGGTGGAGAAGTGGAAGGTGCACAATGCAAAGCAACCAAAAAGGAGGTTGCTCTGAAAATTGAAAAGATTTTTCATGGTTATCCTGATGTGAACAGAGCCCTGGTGACTGTACGCTGGCCTAGAAATCTGAAAGATGCCCAATATCACCTGAAATTCTTAGTCTCCTCCTGTCTTCATCTAATTTCAGGATAAACGGTGACTATCAACAAAACCTGTTTGGCCCATATTAAGCAGCAAGGAGGAAAGTTTATTTCTAGAATTGCAAGATTCCTAAAGGATTTTTTCTTTTTCCTTTTCTTCTGCCATCTGCCCTCCAGGAGAAATGACAGGCCAAGCAACTCTGCACCAGTTGTCAGTCTGTTTTGCAGAAATAAGAACTCCCCGTAGGCACTTCTGGGTCAAAGGGAGGCCCCATCTGCTGCTGCCAGCAGCAGGACTAGAGATAACTCCTTACTCAGTCTCTCCTGGGTCAGTGTCTTGAAGCACCCAAATCTCTAAACTCAAGACTGCTTCTGTCCTACTTCTGGCTTCACCAAGCAAATCATCTTGTTCCACAACATCTCTCTTCCCTGAAGCTTTCATTTGCAGCTATGTGGAGCAGAAGGCAAAGCCAGAAGACAACATGGACCTGCTGCAGCTGTAGCACTGCTACAGACCAGGTCAAATAAAAGGCTGCCACCACATCTTTGCACCGTGATTGCTTTGTAGTGGTTTCACGAGTTCCCTTTGGATATCTGGGCTGCCTGGGCTCACAGGTGCTAGAAGAAACTATTTCTAACTTGCCTTTAAACTGAGAGGGAAAAATGGAGCAAAGAGGGGGGTTTCTTACCAGTCATTGCTGTTGAGCCATGTGAGCGCATTGAGCAGCCCCTGCTCCGGGTGAGAGAAGGGTCTGGTTTCCCAGGCGTCCCGGCACTCAGGCTCCTCTCCCCACTCCAGGGAGCCCAGAGCAATGGCTGGCAGTGAGTTTGCTGTAGGGAGAGGGCCAGACTCAGGCAGTGCATACCCTTGGACAAGGCATGGCACCACAGTGCATACTGCAAACCAAACTCCCAGCTAAGATTACCTATGGATACGAACTGGCTTTGCCTTCAGAAACTTCTCTGCTGTCTGGCTCATTGCTTTCCCCAGCACCCAACCATCTCCCAGCCACCCCACACTGGGGTCCAGCTCCTTCTGTAAACCTGAAATTTGCACACATACAGCAAGACTCCAAATCCACACAGGTACCACAGCCAGCTTGCAGATTTATCATTCTGCAGAACTCACTCTCATTGGGAGCCAGTATCACCCACCAGGATTTGCAGCCCCAAGCTCCTGAGATGCACATGTAACTCCTTGTATTACCTTCCTGTCACCTAGAATACTGGAGACAGAGGTACCCTGTAACAATTTGAGCAGACATCTCCAGCTGTCCCCAGCTGGAACTGAGCCTGAATGACTGAGTCCTGCTGGGCTCAGGCAGATCCCCAAGGAGTAACCACTGGGGAACTGTGATACCTCACCCTCTAAATCTGGCAGTCTTGGTTTCCACTTATTTCAAGTATTCTAGACAGCAGACAGCTGAGTGCACATACATTTTAACATACTATTGAGAAAGTAGCAGTTTATGGGGTTTGTTATCTTCCAAGTGTTATGAATATTTACTATTTCAGTGGTACACACTGGCTGTATTTCGAAGACCCTGAGGTGAAATTTATTTGTCATCAAATGTACTTGTTTGCAGACTGTGCAATGCCTAAGCTTTCTCTTGTGGAAAAATGCAATTTCTAGTCTAGACAGTTGTGACAAAAAAGCCTTCCAAATGTGAATTGAGAATAAAAATATGTAAATATAGATGAAAATTTTTGGCAAACACACTCTTTTTATGATAAATATACAAAGTATAAGAAAACCCAGATGACAAATGCATTTGTTATGAAAACTATTTCATAATTTTCATGTCTTGCACTCAAAAGCTCATTTTCTAAAGTGTAGATGAAAACACCTGAGTTGTCTGAAAGTATTGAGCGTAAATATTACATGGAATCTAGATGAACTGATAAGGACTTTGTAGAATTTTTAAACCACCTTGCGTGTTCTACAAAATATGGAGAATGGAGGAACTGTAAAATCAGCAGTGCTTTTTTCAATATTGCTCAGATTAGCCTAAATTTGGATCTCACTGACATCAGTGATGTCACTGTACGAATACATAGCTATACACATACATATTCAAAATGAATGGAGAGTCATGTCAGGCTAGTTCTGCTCAATTTTGAAAATCAATCAGTAGCGCAACTAGAAAATACCATTTGAAAACACAATTACAAGCAGTTTGTGCTCCTTGTGGGAGGGAAGAGCTGGCACAGGGGGCTGCAGCAGAGCAGGCTCACCTGAGGAGTGGCGTGGGAAGCCACTGTCCTGGCTGATGATGGGAATGCTGGGCAAGGAGGGCCTGTTGACCCGTTTTCTCAAGGTGGTGCCAATGCTCGATCTACATGCATTGCTTGTGCTAGAGGAAATGGAAACTGTCCCATTGATGTGTACTAGGCCAAAGCCTGCCAAGACAGTAAAGCACCTTGTAAGTAGAATGCTAGATAGGATGACTACAGGCTTGAAAACAGCTAGAAATGTTGATGGAGTTGGGTAATATCATCTGTTGTTCTAAACAACTCCAACTGTAACATTTGCACACTAAGCTGGGACTGATTGCAGAATACAGTGATGTTTTCACCAAGAAAGGAGGAAGAGTCATCACTGCCCTTCCTTTGTTTTCCTGTTTCAGAGGCTGGATAGGGAAGATATATTTCTGGGGCTCCTACCTCAGCACTCCATACCAGCATTTCACTAAATAATAGCAAGAAAAAGAGCAGATAACCTTGTTCAATGCCCTTGTGCTGAGTGCTGACATCTTAAGTTCGCTGTGCAGCACTTGTGGTAGTGCAAGCTGCAGGACAATCAGAGCCTGTCAGCTGCAATTAAGTCAGTAAAGCTGTGAACTCATGTGGGTAAAATGTGAGTGTTTATTTGCTAAGGGCTCCAGCATAGCTCAGCAATGCAAGCTCCTCAGCAGGGAATGGTGGGGGCAGGATAATTATCCAGTGTGCAAGACTTGGTAAGAGAAGGCGGTGCGGGGGCTGGGAGGGGTGTGTGTGTGCAGTATTTATATTCTTTGACAGACTCACTATGGGCCACAGGCAAGACACTTCATGCCTCTGTAATTTTCTGTGGAAAATAGAAATAAATCATATTCTAAGTACCACTCGGATGCAAGTGTAAAAGCTTTCCAGTTTGATTTCACAGACATTTGCGACACTATGCAAACAGCAAACAAGTGAACACAAAGGCCCACAATTACAGCAACCACTTACCTTCTTCAGCTGCACCCCCAGGGTCAGCACTCCATGCAGGGAGCTGCAACAACTTTTCCTTCTCTCTCTCTTTCTCCCTCTCTCTACGCAAAAGCTCTATCTCTCTCATTTGCTTCTGGCGCATTTTCTCCTGAGCTGATTTGGATATGGTAACATGGATCTGGTTGTAATTGAAAAACATTAAGGAACATGAAGAGACATACACAAACTACACGACACCTCATCAGGAATACAGTGGTGGAGTGTCATGGTCTTTCATGAAATTCCACAAACATCCCAATAGCTTCAGAATAATTCCTCCTTTTCCTCATCTCAGCATACAATTACACCCAATGGTGTATAATGCTTCATTTCCATATCCTTCCACTGGTTCAGGATACTGTTTCTCAAGCTATGCCATTAAGCCCTGCTCAAACCGAGAGGGTCATATCAGTGCTCTGAGAGGTATGGCTCATATTACTAGAGAACAGACAGTTCAGTTCCTACACGCCACTGCAGGGGAGTAAAAACCATCCACAATAAGCAGCAACAAGAGGTAATTTGTTGCTTCTTAATGCTCACAGCCAGTAATTGCAGCTGTTTCTCCCTTCTCTGCTTCTGAAGAACTCAGTTGCTCCCTGAGAAGGCATGCTTCCACCCAACATTATAATCTTTGCTTCCAAGCATGCACTTTTCACATGTTCACTGATGCGTAACTTGCTCTGCCATTCAGATCTGCTATAAATTATCCTTTGCAGATAAAGAAAGCTTCTCACTTAGCCTTAGCACCATCTCCCAAACAGTCTTCTGCTCAAGTGAAAATGGATTCCCCCCTCCACAGGACAGGAATATTATGATTTTCAGTGACATTATGTCACTGAAGCAGTTACCGAACAGTCACTGAAAAAGAAGCCTGCTCAGCCTCACCCTTCCATTGCTGTTCTTCCAGTCATCATCCCTCAGAGGGCAAGGGCTCACAAGACGATCCATCTTCTTGACCTGGCTGAGGGGCAGACCTGTTAATGGGGGCACAGGTTCACACAAATGCCCAGCAGATTTAACACTACCTGCAACACGATGCTGAGGAGTAGGCAAGATGGGTTCCAGAGTCCGGAGTTCTGATGAGATATGAATATGTATTGTGTATGACAATGGCAAATAACGTGCAGCCTCTCTAGACAGATGGAGTAATACCATATTGCTCTGGCAGCAGAAATAGCATTTCTTGGTTGATCATCAAACTGAGGTCTACTGAATGATAGAGGCCTCAGTCCTCAGCTCCTGGTAAGTAGAATCATAGAATGGCTTGGGTTGGCAGGGACCTTAAATTTCATCTTGTTCCAATCCCCTGCCCTGGGCAGGATGCCACCCAGTAGATCAGGTTGCCCAGGGCCCCGTCCAACCTGGCCTTGAACACCTCCAGGGATGGGGCATCCAAAACTTCTCTGGGCAACCTGGTCCAGTGCCTCACCACCTTCTGAGTAAAGAATTTCCTCCCAACATCTAATCTAAATCTCCCCTCTTTTAGCTTAAAACTGTTACTCCTTGTCCTATCATTATCTGCCTGTGTAAAAAGTTGCTCTCCATCTTTTTTTATAAGCCCTTTTTTATAATATCCTCTAAATATTGAAAGGCTGCAATGAAG